>JACERP010000279.1:0-102715 GCA_014080715.1 Scenedesmus sp. NREL 46B-D3 | reverse complement strand
ATACTGAGAGGACCTCAACTAGTGGGCTGCAAGATGGTGCTGCTGACTCAAGTGGTCGCTGTGTTGACCAGCAGGTTGGACTGCAGAATGATCTGCGTTGAACCGAAACTCGTGTTCCTGCCGCCCATAATCAGCCGTCAGTAAGTTGCCCTGTGTGACATCAATTCAAGTTTGCAGGGTCTAGGTCCTGCTATAACAACGGTGGTCACTACGACCAACACCGAAAGTGCTAGCGCCAAGCAGAGTGCTACGACCACACAAGCAGCAAACCTGCACCTTGACTCTGCAGTTTGGTGGCGTGCGTTGTTTTAATCCCAATTCAAACGACGCGTATGGTCAGATCACCCCTCACCGTCTCATGGTCGCACCAGTTTGTCATTCCAGTATACTAAAAACGTGGACAATCTAATAGGCGGTGGCAAGGCTCAATCGATAAGACATCCGACAGCAAGCAGCAGCTGGACCTGGACAGCTAGGCCAGTGCATGCACCAGCAGTTTGCTGGTCCTCAACCACACCAGGCATACCATGATCTAGACTACTGAAAAGCTCCAGGAGCTGAGACATTCGCCGGTAGTAGCATGGCTGGCCAGTCAACGCAGGCTGTGCTCGGCTCTCAGGAGCATGAGCAGCAGCTGCTGCAGAAGCTGGCTGGCAACCAGGACATAGAGTACGGCAGTGCTTTCTGGAACCAGCTATTCAACCTGCAGCTGCCGCTGGCCTCCCAGGACCCCAGCCATGTGCAGGATGCGCTGCTGCTACACTGCAGGCAGCTGATGGTGCACAACCCCATCACGCACAACTTCCAGGCAAGGACTTGAGGCGTCTTTGCTCAAGCAGCAGCAGCAGCAGCAGCAGCAGCAGACAATCTGCCCGTATGGCGGAGAGAACAGCCTGCAAAATCACTGTCGGTGCATGCACGGCAGCTCTTCCAACCGGTGCCCGATTTGGATGCTGTTATTCACCTGCAGCTGCTGTTCTGCCGACGGCGCTGGTGCTGCAGAAGCTGGTGCTCCACATGCTCGACCTGGTGGGACTTGCTCAGAACGGCAAGCCTTCCCTGGCAGTGGCTAATTCGCTGCACATGGTGTCGGTGATCATCCAGTTCATTGTGGAGACGTGCAGCCCCGACGCGCTCAGCATGGTGTTTGAGGCTGCACCCACCTGCCAGCAGCAGCGCAAGGTGCCGGCAGTGCCGTGCGCTGTCGCAAGCTCTCCCACACAGCTCAGGCGATGCAAATGTTGTGCTTGCCTGCAGGCAAGATGGCACCTTGGCAGGTTGCAAGCTTGTTGCCCATCATTCTGCAAACAGCGTCCGCCATTCTACCACCATCTTGTAATTGGCCACTGGTCTCTGCTGTGGAAGCCGCTCTTTGCACCCCTAGCTTGGCATGGTTGTCCAACAGACAAGTGGAGCTGTGTCAGATTGTTACTGCACTGTTGTTAGTGGTCAACCCTGTTGCTGTGCGCTGTTTCATTGATCACTTGCTTGCAATTTGTTGCAGGCCAGTTGACACTGCTGCCACTGTTCATCAACAGGATTGTGCTGCTGATTTGCAACCTGCAACCAAGTGAGTGTCAGCCGACCACGGCTGCAGCTGCAGTGTGGGTGCGTAAGTAGGGGATTTGCGCTGTCCAATATGGCATGTGGTCGCAGGCTGTCCCATTGCCACACAGCAGCCATTCAGCTTGAGCCACCTCATGCAGGAGTGTGCCACGCGCGTGTTGCTGCCTGCTCATCGCCTGCTTGGACTGTGCTGCCTGCAGTGATGAGGTGTCCTAATCTGGTGCTTGCTGAGGCGGTGCTGCTGCTGCGGGTGTGCTGCTCGACGCCAGCTGTATTCGCAGCCAGACCGCGGCCCCCCCCCCCGCTCAGCCAGCCAGCCGCTGCTGGAGGCGCTCATGGAGCAGCAGCAGTCGGCGTCAGCCCTGGTGGGGGCGCTGCTGCAGCTGGTGGTGGCGCGGCAGCCGCTGCCCGGCCAAAGCTGCAGCTGCAATGTGCCTGCAGCTGACGGCAGCGGCACAAGCGTGATGCGCCTGGTGCGCACAGCAGCAGGTGGGTGTGGAGCAGGTCACGCCCTCTTGGATGGTGCTGGTGCCATCGCGTGTTTGCAGGACACGTCCTAGAGGAGCAGCAGCGATGCTGTGCTGCTGGGCGTGTTGCAGCTGCTGCATGCCTATTCATGGACTGCAGCAAACAGCATGACGTGCCATGGATGTGGATGACCATCATGTCGATGGAGAGCTGCAGCTGGGCACCCAGGCAGCAGCAGCTGCTGCACGCGCCTTGTTAGTGTGTGCTTGACAACTTACAGACCTCCTCACTCACCTGTCAGGTGGCTCATGATGGACCTGAGCCTGGTTGCTGTGCTGTGTGCTGCTGCTTACTGTCCCTGTTGCAGCAACGGTGCTGTGGATACCTCTGCGCACTTACCAGTACATTGTGCGGCACAGCAGCCATGCCGACGGTCCACCCAGCCCACTGAGTGGCCTCGCACTGTCACTGCTGCTCGTGCTGGCACACTACCCAGCACACCACGCGCAGCTGGTCAATGGTGTGAAAGCAGGCTTGCAGGCACTGCAGGATGATGCAGCGGGATCAGATGCAGAGCAAGGCGGCAGGGTCAGCAGCGGCGCCGGCAACAAGGGCCAGCCCAGCATCAGCTTCGCTGCCTGTACGACTACTTTGCCACAGGTGGGTGGGGGGCCTGCAAGCTGGCCCGCAGCTCTTGGAGATGCCGTCTGCGGCAGTGTTGTGCAGGCACAGGCGACTGTTACTGCCGGCTACATCCACGACAGCTGCGAAGGACAGCTGCGAGTGACAGTAGCGCAGTTTGCACTGTGCACCCAGCGTGGTGGACATTCGGTGCTGCCCCCAAGGGCTAGCGGTAATCCAAAGGCACGCCAGTCAAACCTCACGTTTGAGTGCCTGAGCTGCACTGAAGCATGTGCTTTGCACGATCGGTTTCCGTCCTCCCGCCGCGCCCTTGCTGTGCAGGCCCCCAGAGCGAGGGCTCCACGCTGCTGCTGTACACGCTGCTGCATGGCAGCAAGTCCTTTCAGGAGTACGTGCTGGTGCGCAGCGACCCGGAGACGCTGCTGGTGCCCCTGCTGCAGCAGCTGTACAAGGCCGACAAGCGGAGAGCCAACCACTTGTACATGCTGCAGGTGCGGCAGCAGCATGGCTCCGTGCACTCATCAGCATTCAAATGCTGGTTACAAATGGTTGCTGTTTGCTGCTGTGGGGGCAGATTTGGGCATATTGCTGCTTGGCGTCATGAGGAGCAGACGCCGTCATGCTACACACACGCACTGGTCACACGAGCTCACTCGCGCCTGCCTTGGCCCTGCATGCGCCAAACCCTGCAGATCATTGTGCTGATCCTGAGCCAGGACACCAGCTTCAGCCACAACATCCACAAGGTGATGCTGCCAGGCAACGTGCCCTGGTACAGGGAGCGCGTGCTCAGCAAGGTCAGCCTGGGCAGCCTCGTGTTTGTGGTGCTGCTGCGGTGAGCGGGCGCAGCCGGAATGGGCGATAGATGCGAGATGGTTGCGGCAGGTCTCGCAGGATCTCCAGCCCGTTTGAATGGAGACGAGTCGTGGGCTGGGCAGGGGCATCAGCAGGCACCGACATGGCAGTTCGGCAGCCCAGCTGCATGAACTCATGCGCCTTCAGATACGCATCCTGCACAGCAGCTGCGTGAGGCTGCCCTGACAGGCGGCAACTGCACACGTTCCCAGGCTGCTGCAGCTGACCCTGTTGCGGTGCTGTGTCCTGCAGGACTGCTCATCAGAACGTGGGCCAGCTGCAGGACCTGTACCTGCCAACCAACACGCTGGCAGCACTGGCAAACCTGGCGCCACAGGTACAGGGGGGCAACTCGCACCAGTGGCAACAGCATCAGGACAATTGTGGTGAATTGAGGCATGAATGTGCGTTGCCTGGCAGCACCAAAAGCAACCGGCTCAGTGTTCGGGATGCCACCTGTTCGGCCGTCCTGCACTGCACAGCAGCTGACTCAGCAATCACAGTAGGCACATTTTTTGGCAGCACCCACCATTCTGCGTGCAAGAGCCTCGGCAACTGCAGCATCATCAGAGACACCACCTGGGCATTTGTCATCTTGCGGCAGGGTAGTGCAAGCAGCTGCGGCATGCCGTGTCTCAGCAGCAACCTGCAGCTGCACATCATGCAGCACGTGCCGCTGTCGCTGCCACATGCACGCCGTACCCGGGCACTGCTGGAGCCTGGGCGCATGGCGCTGGCCCACCCACCTTGCACAGTGGCCGCGTCATGACAAGCTTGCACACGCACACCCCCTGCATGCTGGTGGTCCGCCGTGGAGTCACCAGCGCGCACCGTGTGCGGTCCGCCTGCAGGTCAGCGGCTTGCACAGCCATGCCGCGCAACGCCTGGTGGGCCTGACCAGCCTGCTGGCTCGGCGCTGGCTGAAGATCAGCCAGGTGCTGGCCGGCAGCACACCCAGCCAGGACATGCAGGTGAGCTGGCAAGCTGGCTGGCGGCGGGCTGATTCGGCCCTCTGCCGTGGTGGCCGCCAATGTACTGTTAGCACGCATTGATGCATCCCAGGGGCGGGCTTGCAGGGGTCATGGTGGCCGCGACGTCAACGTGTTTTGCCCTCACTAGCCTACACAACATCCAGGCTTCCACATCCCAAAGGCATTGCATCTTGCAACCGACACTCGGTACACATGCTGCACATGCAACTGTGACTGCTCACGCGCCAACCGTGACTGCTCACGCACCAACTTTACTGCTCACGCACTACAATGCATGCTGCCCTGGCTGGCAGGTGCTGCACGACTTCCTGCGCATCCTGCTCGAGGTGATCAACACCGTGCTCAGCCTCAACCTGGGCCGCAACCCGGAGCTGGTGTACGCCCTGCTGCACAGGCAGGAGGTGTTTGGCCAGCTGCGGGGCAGGGAGGGGCTGGCCGAGCTGATAGACAACCTGCAGGTGAGGCAGCAGGGTGGCTGGTGGGGTGGTGCGTTGGCCAGCGGCCATGTGGCTTCAGGTTTGATTTTTTCATACAGGTGTTTGTCACATCGTCAGTACGCGACGGTGTGTTTGGTGGTCAGCAGTGTGCTGTGCACCCTCACCACTTTTGCAGCAGCGGCTGCGGAGGGGGTGAACAGGTTGACTGGCAAGCTGAAGCGTCCCGGAGATGTATCGAGCTGACGTTGTGGGCTGTCCCTGTCTGGTGTGCCGCCATCGTCTGCAACTGCAGTCTGTGATTGACTTCTTCAACAGTAAGTTGGACTCCATCAACGGCAACCAGGCAGCAGCGCCAGAGGGGCAGGCGGAGTGGAGCGTGGTCCGGGTGCTGGAGCTGGTGCAGACCTTTGCGCAGGTGGGCTGCCAGCAACGCTCCGCGCCCTGCATAAGACCGTCCACATACGGACAGGTGTTGCGTACGTTTCACCATCTTGCACGGCCTGTAATCTGTAGCTGCGTGGCTGTTCTGGCAGAATGTATGTGTGTTTGCGCACTCTCAGCTACCCCCTGGAGCTGCCAGAGGCTTGTGCTGGTTGCAGCTCGACCCCAAGATGCCTTGCTGACATGTGCCTGGCATGCTGTGTTTCCTGTGCTGTCCCTGCCTGCAGTCGTGGCGTGGTGAGCGCCTGAAGCAGCTGCCTGAGCTGCGCTTTGTGTATGAGGAGGAGGCGGCACCTGAGGAGTTCTTCGTGCCCTACTGCTGGTCACTGGCGGTGGCAGCGACTGGGGGCCGGCTGCTGTCATGGAACCTGGGCGCTGTGGCGCTGCTGAGCCAGGTGGATGGCGCTGAGGGGGAGGAGGAGCTGCTGGAGGGGCAGCCCAGCAACACGTCGTCCTCGTGGTCCGAGGAGGCCATGCTTGCTGACTCACAGGTGTAGCGGGTTGCTTGCTGCGCGCAGTTCAGCCTCAGCAACTGCTGCACACACGAGGGTGCTGCGCAAGAGGTGCGGGCTCACTTCGGGCACGGCAGCAACTGGGGCTGCTGCAAGGCCGCCGGGCGGTTCTGCTGGCCAATGGCATTCCTGTAAACACTGCGCTTTCATGTGCACGCGGGTTCTTGAGGATGTGGGCTGTTGCAGCAGCAGCACCATCATGCCCATGGCAACGCAAACGTTTTGCAGGCGTGCTTGGTGCCCTTGTTGGTCCTGATTGTGTGACAGCTACCCAGTTACCAGCATGGATTTGGTCCACGGCTGGTTGAACAGCATGCTGTCATGCTGCATGGCAGCAGTGCTTGCACCAGCATGGCACTATGGGCCAGTGGCAGTTGTGGTATGTGCAAGGCGCTTGGCAGCATTGGGTGGCGCACGCAATTCTTGCTGGTAAACCTGCGGCCATTTCAATGCGCTCTTGCTCAGCGCCAAGCACGATGATGGGTTAGGTGAATGGAGCAACAAAAATCTGTCCAGCGCATTTCATCGTGGCTCCACCAATCAACACCTGGCACAGACATCCCAAACCGCAGGCTGCACTGCACATCACCTGCATGTCAGCTGCCTACCAGGGCAGATCTCTCCCGTCTAGACACACAGGCCAACGTGGCGGCTTTTCTAGCAGCATGCATAGCTGTCAGGCCCCAGGTGCTGCAGGCATGTGGCTGCTGCACATGCGCCTGTCCAAGGCTGCACTGCTGGCCTGGCTGCAGGCCTGGGCATCTCCTTGCCAGTGGCTGAGTCGCTGACCCCAAACTCATGCATGAGCAAGTCCCCCTGATCATGCAGCCAGCGGCGTCTGTCACTGGCACAATACATCTAGCTGAGTGGGGTGTACAACCCACGTGTGTCTCGACAAATGTCAGATATACGTCTTGCACATTATGGGAGACTGTGCATGGATCTAGTTAGACATAGTGGCACACGCAGTACTGCCGTGATGATGATGATGATGACGCAGTACTGCCGTACAATACAACGGTTGTATTGTGTGCTCAATGTGTTTGGTCAACTGTTTCATATTGACTCCTTGCTCGTGTCAACGAGGGGAGGCTTGTAGCTCATCTCACTGAATGATGGCAGCATTATGTTACCCATTCAAGCCATATATGGCTATATAGCATCAACGGCACCAGGAGCTCATAGTTCACCTAAAGTGGTGAATGGACCCGCCTGTTTCTCAATTCATGTGGTCACTGAGCAAGGTCACTTAAGTGCTTATAGTGTTGCAAGCCGACATCAAGAGAAAATCAACAGCACCGCGCCTGCAGGGCTGCCCGCACAACAAGACATGTGGCGCCTAACACAGACAGCACCCGCCTAGCTAGGCTATAGCCTGTGAGGCTGTGCATGCAGGCCCGTCCCCAAATCAGTGGGGCGCGGTCTGCAAGGACTGCAAACCTTTAAATGGCCCAGCAGCTCACAGCATGCTGGCACACAGGAGCCAATGTGCCAGCATGCACTGAATGTTGACTGCTGTCAACATTGATAGCAGCAGCATCAGAAGATGCCCCTGCCCCACAGCTTCACTGCAGGTGGCTTCTCCTGAGCAGCCTGCACCGCAATGTCAAAATCATTGCTGCTGCTCAGAGCCTCTGAAGCTGCCTGCGGTGCTGCTGCTGCAGCAGGCTTGGCTGCTGCTGCACCGACCCGCCTCCTGTTGTCTGACTTGAACAGCGTCTCCTCGTAGTCCTGGCTGAAACCTGTGGCAATGATGGTCACGCGCAGCTCGCCGGTGTACCTGGGCGGCAGCAGGCACACAGCAGTGGGCGCGATGCCACACGTTCAATGCCAGCCCACGGTCGTGTAGGCGTGCAATGGCAGGGCAACCCCGACACCTGTGACATGGTCCAGGACGACCAGCAGCACTGCAGGCCAACTGCTTGCGCCTGCCAATGATGATGCCATGCTCGTCAGGAAGCTGCGTGCATTGTAATGCTCTGCACTACGGGTATGTTTGGATGTTTACGGCCCTGCTGCAGGAACGCGTGCCTGCATGGCCGCCCACTCAGAGCACCAGGGCAACTTGGGCGGGGGTCTCCTGGTCCAGCATTGCTTGTGTTACGCAGCTGTGCAGTCACTTGGAGCCCAAAGCCGTTCAAAACTCGTTCTTTTACATTGTGGAGAGCTGGCCTGCCTGCATGCGCTGGCTGTGGCCGCGTCTCACCTCTCATCCACCACCGCACCAAAGATGATGTTTGCCGACTGGTCAGCCAGGCTGTTCACCACCTCTGACACGCTGTTCACATCCATGCTGCAGAGGCACAGCAGAACAGCAGCACAGCATGCATCGTGGCTCAGCTGCGCACCGTGTGGTGCTGAAGCCCGGCTAGCAACAGTCATGGCTGGTGCGGCACAGCAACCTGGCAGGCAGGCCCTGGCACTCTTACAGTTGGAAGCACCAAAGCAAAAGCAAGCACTACACATGGTTGCAGCAGGGCGAACAAACTGCAAGCAGTTCAGCCGATCGGCTGGTAACTCACAGGGTAAGATCGGTGCCACCGGTGATGTTGAAAATAATGCCTGCACAGCAGGGGGCACATAGTGCACGTGAGCCAGCCCAACACGCACGCACACAGCAACGCGGTCAAGGACACTGCTGCACAAGCAGTACTGCGGCAGCCAGTGCCAGACCGTGTTTCTTCGGCAACTAGTCTACGCTGCACTCCAAGCAGCGCCACGGATGTGCGCATGCACTTGCACAGTGAAGCAGCGTGCATGCCAGCATCACACACCCACACCCTGCACCTGGCATACACACTCACCTGTTGCACGCTCCACGCTCTGCTGGATGAGGGGTGCATTCACTGCGTCCTTTGCTGCCAGCTCCGCCCTGTTGGGCCCAGATGCGCACCCCACGCCAAGCATGGCAGTGCCTGCAGCCGCCACACAGCCAGGCGCACCAGATGCATCCTGTTTGGTGACCAAGCAAGCACGCACTGCTGCCACAAGTGTGCCGGTGTGCAGCCTGCACACCTACGTATGTGTGTGAGCTGCCAAGTACGCACGCGCCACACCATGATGTCACTGGGGAACACATCCCAGGCGCAGGTAACAGCAGTTTTATGGCAAACACACCACACCACAAAGCGCACCACTCCCGTGTGTCTGCAAAGGCGCACATGCAGCCTGCTACTGCTGCCTCACCTGCGTTTGCGATGATGGCCCTGACATCAGCAAAGTCCACGTTGATGAGGCCCGGCACGGTGATGATGTCACTGATGCCCTGCCAACAGCACAGCGCGTCCAAGCACACACCCCGATGGAAACAGAGGGTCAGCCAATTGGGGCACCGCTTGTCAAGCACAGGCGCTGTTGCTGATTCTGAAGCAGACGTGTTGCACACAATCAAGGTGTTCAAGGCGTGCGAGGCAGCAGTGCTGCCTGTCTAGCAGGGAACAGCAGGAGATCCACAGCATGCATGCAGGGTCGGTCCTGCGCTGTGGCGGGCGCGCTACCAACCAGCTGCTGGCGCCTCTGTCCCTGCTTGGCTGCGCGAAGCACGCCAGCAGGCAAGGCCGTGCGGGGCTGGCGCTGCCACACGTGCACGCCCTGCCGCACCTGCACGCCCTGCCCCAGCACGTCATCAGCCAGGCTGAAGGCATCCTTCAGGCTCGTGGATTGGCTGGACACCTGCACAGCAAGGGCAAGCAGCAGTGAATGCGCTCACTCAAGGCCAAACAATAAAAACAGCACCCTAGCAGCAACGGCTGCTCCTGCTGCAGCCAGCACTGTACTTGCGTGTATGGTACCCCGTGCACGCTGCCTTGCACACATTGCGCAAGCAACATTATAATACACCCACCTCCAGCAGCTTGTCGTTAGGAATGACGATGACACTGTCCACAGCGCCGCGCAGCGCCTCAATGCCTGCAATAGCCTGCGTGCAGCGCCTCCTGCCCTCAAAGGAGAAGGGGTAGCTGCAAGTCACCGCAAACACGTGCAGAGGGTAAGGCGGTGCAGAGGGATCAGCACCACTCGCTGCTGCTATACATGTGTGCTTGCGTGCCTCCGCAGATCATCGCTGCAGGCGTGCTGTGCAGTGAAACCACAGCAGTTGGTCAAGTGCCAACTGCACATGCATGGTGTGCTGCCTCGTACTGCACGGGGCACCATGCTGCATACTCACGTCACGACGGCCACAGTGAGGATGCCTGCAGGGCACAACAGGGACAAATGTCAACACTTGGCTTGACGTTACGACCAGTTGCGACAGGCTCATGCAGAAACCAACGGGCGTGCCACCACAAGGCACTGCCTGGCAACCTGCTGTGCAGGTGCGCGTCACATGCTGCAGCAACAGCTGGAGCTCCTGGTGTCTATGCTGCAGCAAACTGCTCTGCACTGCATGCTGCTCCTGCTGCTGCTCCTGCTGCTGCTGTGTCTCACCTGCATCCTTGCTGGTCTTCGCCACAACAGGTGCAGCACCTGTGCCTGTGCCACCACCCATGCCAGCAGTCACAAACACAAGGTCTGCACCAGCAATCATCTGCAGCAGCAGCAGCAGGAGGTGGTCAGCAGTGGCAAGCTGTGGCTCGCCAACAGCACAGGCAGAAGCAGCCTTCATGGCTACCAAGGCACATACACTTGCAGCTGTCTCTTGCTTTGTCACACGCTGCCCTGCTGCACATGTGCTTGCATGCAAGTGTACGGTCACACCCAGGTGCATGCACGCACACTGCATGGTCACGCTCACACCGCCGCTCACCTTTGTCAGCCCCTCCTGGCTCTCCAGCGCTGCTACTTTGCCGATCTCTGGGTTGCCACCACAGCCCAGACCACGCGTGGACTCGGTGCCAATCTGCATGCGGTTCTCGCAGCGATGGTGTGACAACGCCTGCGCATCTGTGTTCACTGCCCAGAACTCGATGCCCTGCGAAGCAATGAAGCAGACAAGGGGGCAGCGCCAGAGTAAGGTGGCAGGTGTGCCTGCATGGCATCCTTGGACACTGCTGCAGAGATCTTGCAGGGGTTCACATGCCAGACACACATGCTGCACTGCTGCTGTGTCAAAGATCACCAGGTGTCTACAATCTCCCTGCTCAACATGCTTGAATGCCCCTCACACCTGCAGGCCAGTCTCCAACATGCGGTTGAGGGCATTGCCACCACCTGTGGAAGGTACAGCAGCAGTTGGCAGTTGCTGTTCAGCAGCAGCGCTGACAGCTGCGGTGCTGCAGCCCACCGGCAGCCTACCTCCACCAACACCAATGACCTTGATCCTGGCGTCACCATTTGCGCTTGGGGCCGCGCTGAAGCTGTTACCGCTGCGCACAACCATGTAAGGCTTGCTGCTGCTGTCCTGCGCCTCATCGAGCGGCCTGAGCTGGCGCCTTAGACGACAGCCAGTGCTTCGAATTGCTGCATAATGAGCGCGGGGCATCGCATGCCTGCCCTGCGCGAGACAGTGGGAGTTGAGGGCCATTGTGGTGCGTTGCACTGGATAACAGCTAGTAAGATTATGCAGCGGTGCAATCAACCAGGATCACTTTGTAACAACTAGATCAAGAGGTCATTCAGCTTCATGGGACACGCGGCGCTCAGGGCAGTACCCGTTATTTGTGAGTTTGACTTCACAACTAACTTACTGGACTGTATCGGGTCACACTTCAGTCCATTTCACGACTGCTTACAGTCTTTAAAGAACCATTGTGTTAATTTGGGCCTCAGGATTCGCTTGGCTACCATCAACGTTAGCCAAGTAGCAGTACTGTGCTACACTTGCACAAAGGGGTGCATATAGAGCAACGGATCGTTATCCACACACTATATACACCCCTTGCTTGTACAGCCATATCTCAGCACAAGTATGACACAGCTGATCAACTCGCCCACAGAGGTTGAACCCACTGGCCATTGTTCAGCTGAACACGGGGGCCTGCAGCCAACTTGGCCGCCAAGAGTGCGGCACTGTGTCAAGTGCCAAGTTTGCATTGCCATCAACCTGGCCATTATCTCTTAGCAGCCGCAGCAGAGCACAATGACAGCGGCCATCGATTCTAGTTTGGCAGCTTCAACCAGCTGCAGTATCTGCTTGCCCTTCTGAAGCGACTCGAGCTTGCCCTGCAGCTGTCTGATATCAACTTGCCGAAGGTTGACACAGCTCCGTTTACAGAGTGGGTAACAAGCAGCACAAGGCCGCGGTGACTGTGCGCTGACCCAACACATGCTTGCTTGCTTTTATGCTGCTGCGTTAGCGTGCTGTCTCTTTTTAGATGCTGTACACAGCTCAAACAGCACTGCTGCGGCCAACTCAGGGGCAATGTTGGCGTCTTTAGAGCGTGCAAAGGTCAGCGCCAGCAGCAGATGGAGTGCGGGTGGACTGCCACCTGCGCCGGTGTCAACCCCCAAGACGCGCACGTTGCGGGCACGCTGCCCTTCATCCTGTGCATGTCGCGCCTCGCGCTGCCTCATCATCATCATATTACCCATTCAAGCCATAGCATCAGCGCCATTGGCCCCGCGCCCCACCGGGGCGGAAAGAGAAGGGAGCACTGCTCCAGAATGTTTGCATGCATTGCGCACATCCCAAGACTTGACAAGAAAAGCAGCAATACACGGTGACACCATCCGACATCTTCCAGAACTGCCCCAAATATCATCAGATACAAAACGCAACACCTTGATTGACGAATCAGCCATGGACAAAACGCTGCGCAACTTTTCAGCGCAACCAGGCAGGGATCTGATCTCAGAAACATACTATCCCTCTGAGCAGAAGTAGCAGGGCAATCAAACATGAAGTGTGCCAAAGACTCAACTTCTGCACCACAACAAGGACATCCTGAAGTGGAGTTGGCTCTGCGACCCCCAAACTGACTAGTACGCTCATGTACACACAGACAACCCATACGAGCACGCAAAAGCAAGTCAATACCACGTGGAATTGCCACTGAACGCAAATACGGCCTAGGCCTCCTGATACCCATAGCATCAACATGAGTGGGATGCACATGAGCCACATACCGACTCAGGGTGGAGTGTTCCAACGTTTCACATGCAATCCTTTCAGCATGTAGTGTCCTGACCTGCTTGTTGACATGGCTCTTGCACGCACTGGCTCTGCCTTCCGCGGTCACAACATTCACACCATACTTGCACAGCAGGCTCTGCACATACTTGTGCCACGGTGTCACCGCCACAGCACCACTAGGACGCCTCCATTCAGCTGTAAACACTTGATTTGGCAGCCGAACGCCCTGCATACGCTGAATCCTGTAGTAGTACTCCAAAGCCCTCTGATGAAGCCACATATGCAACGGTTTCACACCCTATTCTGCCAAGAGAGCTGAAGAGCATGGGCGCTCCTTGCCACAGCGCATTGCGCATTTGATGATGTCTGTCTGCACTTTGTCAATCAGCTGCAGTTGCCTAGCTGTGGACGGAAACCAAACCTCACTGCCATATTCAACAATGGGACGGACACACGTCAGCAACAGTATGCGTTTAACCTCCACACTGATGCTGCGGCTCTTCCAAATTGGCATGAGCGCACCCTTCACACGTTGCACCTTAGCCAGCATCTTCTCAAAATGTGTGGTCCATGTACAGGTATTGTTGAACCACAGGCCAAGATAGCAGTACTCCGATACAACAGGCACAGGGACATTGTTCCAAACAATGCCGGAGTCGACCAGCTGGCTGGTCTGTCTTGCTGGCAGCACATGCATGACGGCAGACTTCAAGCTGTGGAGCTTGAAGCGCCACTGGCAACTGTAATTGTAAACAGTTGCAGCCACAGCCTGAACTTCAGACAGAGACCCGCAGACAGCAACAAAGTCATCAGCCTGCATGGCTGCCACAACTTGGCCTGCAGGTTCGTCACGAGGGCCCATGAGGGTAACGCCAGGGTGCTTTGCATGCACGTCACGCAGCAAGTCGTCGATAAACAACAGGTACAGTATGAGCAAAATAACATCACCCTCATGCAGGCCAAGTCGCAGGTGAACCTATCCGTGGTGCAACCCTCATGAGACACCACACGCTGCGCGCCCTGATACAAGTTGTACAAGACACGGAACATCTTGCCACGCACACCCTTATCCCACAGCTTCTGGAACAAGCCATCAAGCCAGACCAGCTGGTTCAACCGAGTTGTTGTGCAAGCAGCAAAGCCAGACCAGCTGGTTCAACCGAATTGTTGTGCAAGCAGCAAAGCAGCCACCTTGCATAGCTGCTGCTGCTGCTGCTGGCTGCTGCCATTCTCTGCCTACCTCTGGAAGACAGCAAATATTGGTGAGCGCTGGTACAGGCCTTGCAGAGGAAGAAGCACTGCGCCGCCCTGACTGCAGTTTGCTGCGCTGTCACACACATCCTCCAGACACGCCGTGCTGTCAGCTGCCGTGGTGCCCAGGCTGTAGCTACCCGGGGGGCACACATCGCACACTGTGCTGCTGCCTCGACTGACTTCGCCCCTCACACAGCCCCTCACAGCCAACACAAGTGACTCACGAACCGGCGTGCCAGTGACCGTGTTCTGGCCAAGCACCAACGTGTGGTATCCAGGTGGAAGTTGGGGGCTAACACTAGCAAACACTACTGAGCCCGTAGCATCAGTGATGCCTGTGCTGTAGTAACTTGGTACACCTCTAGTGTCGCTCACAACAGATGCGTCCACCCTGACACCCGACCCTGCACTGCTGCCGCTGGACATTACAACGAGCGACACAGTCAAACCACCCGCCTAGCCTGTGAGGCTGTGCATGCACGTGCAGGCCCTTCCCCGAATTGGTGGGGCATGGTATGCAAGGCCTGCAAACCTTTACATGGCCCAGCAGCTCACAGCATGCTGGCACACAGGAACCAATGTGCCAGCATGCACTGAATGTTGACTGCTGCCAACATCGATCGATGTATCTGCCCTATCGCGATAGCAGCAGCATTAAAAGATGCCCCTGCCCCACAGCTTCACTGCAGGTGGCTTCTCCTGAGCAAGCTGCACAGCAATGTCAAAATCGTCGCTGCTGCTCAGAGCCACTGAAGCTGCCTGCGGTGCTGCTGCTGCAGCAGGCTTGGCTGCTGCTGCACCGACCCGCCTCCTGTTGTCTGACTTGAACAGCGTCTCCTCGTAGTCCTGGTCGAAGCCTGTGGCAATGATGGTCACACGCAGCTCGCCGGTGTACCTGGACGGCAGCAGGCACACAGCAGTGGACGCGATGTCACACGTTCGACGCCAGCCTACGGTAGTGTAGGCGTGCATTGGCAGGGACATCCCGACACCTGTGACATGTCCAGGACGACCAGCAGCACTGCAGGCCAACTGCTTGCGCCTGCCAATGCTGATGCCATGCTCGTCAGGAAGCTGTGTGCATTGCAATGCTCTGCACTACAGGTATGTTGGATGTTTAAGGCCCTGCTGCAGGGACGCATGCCTGTATGGCAGCCCACTCGGAGCACCAGGAGAACTTGGGTGGGGGTCTCCTGGTCCAGCATTGCTTGAGGTACGCAGCTGTGCATACACCTGGAGCCCAGGAGCCGCTCAAAAGTCGTTCTTTTACAATGTGGAGAGCTGGCCTGCCTGCATGCGTTGGCTGTGGCCGCGTCTCACCTCTCATCCACCACCGCACCAAAGATGAGGTTTGCCGATGGGTCAGCCAGGCTGTTCACCACCTCTGACACGCTGCACACGTCCATGCTGCAGAGGCACAGCAGAACAGCAGCACAGCATGCATCGTGGCTCAGCTGCGCACCGTGTGGTGCTGAAGCCCGGCTAGCAACAGACATGGCTGGTGCGGCACAGCAACCTGGCAGGCAGGCCCTACCACTCTCACAGTGGAAGCACCAAAGCAAAAGTAAGCACTACACATGGTTGCAGCAGGGCGAGAAACTGCAAGCAGTTCAGCCGATCGGCTGGTAACTCACAGGGTAAGATCGGTGCCACCGGTGATGTTGAAAATAATGCCTGCACAGCAGGGGGCACATAGTGCACGTGAGCCAGCCCAACACGCACGCACACAGCAACGCGGTCAAGGACACTGCTGCACAAGCAGTACTACGGCAGCCAGTGCCAGACCGTGTTTCTTCGGCAACTAGTCTACGCTGCACTCCAAGCAGCGCCACGGATGTGCGCATGCACTTGCACAGTGAAGCAGCGTGCATGCCAGCATCACGCATCCACACCCTGCACCTGGCATACACACTCACCTGTTGCACGCTCCACGCTCTGCTGGATGAGGGGTGCATTCACTGCGTCCTTTGCTGCCAGCTCCGCCCTGTTGGGCCCAGATGCGCACCCCACGCCAAGCATGGCAGTGCCTGCAGCCACACCACACCCAGGCGCACCAGATGCATCATGTTTTGTGACCACGCAAGCACGCACTGCTGCCACAAGTGTGCCGGTGTGTAGCCTGCACACCTACGTATGTGTGTGAGCTGCCAAGTACGCACGCGCCACACCATGATGTCACTGGGGAACATATCCCAGCCGCAGGTAACAGCAGTTATATGGCAAACACACCACACCACACAGCGCACCACTCCCGTGTGTCTGCAAAGGCGCACATGCAGCCTGCTGCTGCTGCCTCACCTGCGTTTCTCATGATGGCCCTCACATCAGCAAATTCCACGTTGATGAGGCCCGGCGCGGTCATGATGTCACTGATGCCCTGCCGACAGCACAGCGCGTCCCAGCACACACCCCGATGGAAACGGAGGGTCAGCCAAGTGGGGCACAGCTTGTCAAGCACAGGCGCTGTTGCTGATTCTGGAAGCAGACGTGTTGCACACAGTTAAGGTGTTCAAGGCGTGCGAGGCAGCAGTGCTGCCTGTCTAGCAGGGAACAGCAGGAGATCCACAGCATGCATGCAGGGTCGGTCCTGCGCTGTGGCGGGCGCGCTGCCAACCAGCTGCTGGCGCCTCCGTTCCTGCTTGGATGCGCAAAGCACACCAGCAGGCAAGGCGCAGCCGTGCGGGGCTGGCGCTGCCACACGTGCACGGCCTGGCGCACCTGCACGCCCTGCCCCAGCGCGTCATCAGCCAGGCTGAAGGCATCCTTCAGGCTCGTGGATTGGCTAGACACCTGCACAGCAAGGGCAAGCAGCAGCAAGTTGCAGTGAATGCGCTCACTCAAGGTCAAACAACTAAAGCAACAGCACCCTAGCAGCAACGGCTGCTCCTGCTGCAGCCAGCATTGTACTTGCGTGTGTGGTACCCCGTGCACGCTGCCTTGCACACATTGCGCAAGCAACATTATTACAAACCCACCTCCAGCAGCTTGTCGCTAGGAATGACGATGACACTGTCCACAGCGCCGCGCAGCGCCTCGATGCCTGCAATAGCCTGCGTGCAGCGCCTCCTGCCCTCAAAGGAGAAGGGGTAGCTGCAAGTCACCGCAAACACGTGCAGAGGGTAAGGCGGTGCAGAGGGATCAGCACCACTCGCTGCTGCTATACATGTGTGCTTGCATGCCTCCGCAGATCATCGCTGCAGGCGTGCTGTGCAGTGAAACCACAGCAGTTGGTCAAGTGCCAACTGCACATGCATGGTGTGCTGCCTCGTACTGCACGGGGCACCATGCTGCATACTCACGTCACGACGCCCACAGTGAGGATGCCTGCAGGGCACAACAGGGACAAATGTCAACACTTGGCTTGTCGTTACGACCAGTTGCGACAGGCTCATGCAGAAACCAACGGGCGTGCCACCACAAGGCACTGCCTGGCAACCTGCTGTGCAGGTGCGCGTCACATGCTGCAGCAACAGCTGGAGCTCCTGGTGTCTATGCTGCAGCAAACTGCTCTGCACTGCATGCTGCTCCTGCTGCTGCTCCTGCTGCTGCTGTGTCCCACCTGCATCCTTGCTGGTCTTCGCCACAACAGGTGCAGCACCTGTGCCTGTGCCACCACCCATGCCAGCAGTCACAAACACAAGGTCTGCACCAGCAATCATCTGCAGCAGCAGCAGCAGGAGGTGGTCAGCAGCGGCAAGCTGTGGCTCACCAACAGCACAGGCAGAAGCAGCCTTCATGGCAACCAAGGCACATACACTTGCAGCTGTCTCTTGCTTTGTCACATGCTGCCCTGCTGCACATGTGCTTGCATGCAAGTGTACGGTCACACCCAGGTGCATGGTCACGCTCACACAGCCGCTCACCTTTGTCAGCCCCTCCTGGCTCTCCAGCGCTGCTACTTTGCCGATCTCTGGGTTGCCACCACAGCCCAGACCACGCGTGGACTTGGTGCCAATCTGCATGCGGTTCTTGCAGCGATGGTGTGACAACGCCTGCGCATCTGTGTTCACTGCCCAGAACTCGATGCCCTGCGAAGCAATGAAGCAGACAAGGGGGCAGCGCCGGAGTAAGGTGGCAGGTGTGCCTGCATGGCATCCTTGGACACTGCTGCAGAGATCTTGCAGGGGTTCACATTCCAGACACACATGCTGCACTGCTGCTGTGTCAAAGATCACCAGGTGTCTACAATCTCCCTGTTCAACATGCTTGAACGCCCCTCACACCTGCAGGCCAGTCTCCAACATGCGGTTGAGGGCATTGCCACCACCTGTGGAAGGTACAGCAGCAGTTGGCAGTTGCTGTTGCAGCAGCGCTGACAGCTGCGGTGCTGCAGCCCACCGGCAGCCTACCTCCACCGACACCAATGACCTTGATCCTGGCGTCACCATTTGCGCTTGGGGCCGCGCTGAAGCTGTTACCGCTGCGCACAACCATGTAAGGCTTGCTGCTGCTGTCCTGCGCCGCATCGAGCGGCCTGAGCTGGCGCCTTAGACGACAGCCAGTGCTTCGAGTTGCTGCATAATGAGCGCGGGGCATCGCATGCCTGCCCTGCGCGAGACAGTGGGAGTTGAGGGCCATTGTGGTGCGTTGCACTGGATAACAGCTAGTAAGATTATGCAGCGGTGCAATCAACCAGGATCACTTTGTAACAACTAGATCAAGAGGTCATTCAGCTTCAGGGGACACGCGGCGCTCAGGGCAGTACCCGTTATTTGTGAGTTTGACTTCACAACTAACTTAGTGGACTGTAGCGGGTCACACTTTAGTCCATTTCACGACTGCTTACAGTCTTTAAAGAACTATTGTGTTTATTTGGGCCTCAGGATTCGCTTGGCTACCATCAACGTTAGCCAAGTAGCAGTACTGTGCTACACTTGCACAAAGGGGTGCATATAGAGCAACGGATCGTTATCCACACACTATATACACCCCTTGCTTGTACAGCCATATCTCAGCACAAGTATGACACAGCTGATCAACTCGCCCACAGAGGTTGAACCCGCTGGCCATTGTTCAGCTGAACACGGGGGCCTGCAGCCAACTTGGCCGCCAAGAGTGCGGCACTGTGTCAAGTGCCAAGTTTGCATTGCCATCAACCTGGCCATTATCTCTTAGCAGCCGCAGCAGAGCACAATGACAGCGGCCATCGATTCTAGTTTGGCAGCTTCAACCAGCTGCAGTATCTGCTTGCCCTTCCGAAGCGACTCGAGCTTGCCCTGCAGCTGTCTGATATCAACTTGCCGAAGGTTGAAACAGCGCTGTGTTACAGAGTGGGTAACAAGCAGCACAAGGCCGCAGTGACTGTGCGCTGACCCAACACATGCTTGCTTGCTTTTATGCTGCTGCGTTAGCGTGCTGTCTCTCTTGAGATGCTGTACACAGCTCAAACAGCACTGCTGCGGCCACTGAAGTCAGGGGCAATGTTGGCGTCTTTGGAGCGTGCAAAGGTCAGCGCCCGCAGCAGATGGAGTGCGGGTGGACTGCCACCTGCGCCGGTGTCAACCCCCAAGACGCGCACGTTGCAGGCACGCTGCCCTTCATCCTCTGCATGTCGCGCCTCGTGCTGCCTGTGTTGCACCGTGCACGCCTGCGCTGCAAGGCACTGCTTGAGCAAGGCCCTGCCACGCCGGCCCACTCCCAGCAGCCGCTGCCAGTGCGCCTGCAGCTGCTCTTTCGGAAGGGTCTGAATCAAACCCACTGCTAGCCTCACCACAAAACTGGCATTCACAGCAAGAACTACAGTACCCACCAACTTCTTGAATGCACTGAACATTGCGCTGTTCCCAGCCCAAGGACCAGCTCCAGCTGCCGTACTACAGCCAAAATCCACAGGTAAGAACGCCAGTGCTGCATAGGTAGTCAGCAGCTGGCAGCCAAGTGATGCGTATGCCAGCAGCTGCACCTGACGGGAAATCATTGGCCTGAACCACATGTACAGCAGCATCAACAGGATGAGCACCAGCACCACGTTTGCCAACAGAGTAGAGTAAAACGGCCCCGTGCAGTGTGATGTGGATGCAGCCACAGCCAGCCACAGCGTCTGAACAAGCTCCACCACCTGCCACCAGTACACCTGGGGCCTGTAGTGCAGGTACAAGAAACCAATGTGACGCTGCACTGCTGGCTCACTCAAGCGGCCTCGGACGGTCCACAACAGCACAGCAACAGCAGCTGGAAGGACCCCAAACAGCAGCGCCACAAGGGGGACGCCCAGCCCCAGCATCCAGCGCTGATGCACAGCGGTACCGCACTGCACACTGATGTCCAGCAGCCACAGCTCAAGCGCTGGCAGCTGACCCGTCGCATCACCCTGCAGCTCTATGCAAGCAAACAGGCTGAGAGCTACCTTTGCCAAGTTGGTGGGAAAGAAGAACACGATGACCATGAACAGCACACCACATCACACACCGTTGGGCGTCGTCAGCTGCGGTGCCACTTGCCCATGCCTGCCTGCTGCTGCCGTGCTGCTGGCTGCTGCCGTGCTTGCTCCAGGTGCCGTCTCGTGCAGGTGCATTGGTGGGGTGCCGCTCTCTGTGCAGAGCATAGCATCCAAAACTGTGAATGTGCAGCAGAGTGGGTAACAAGCAGCACAAGGCCGCAGTGACTGTGCGCTGACCCAACAATGACCCAACAATGGATTTTCTTTTATTGAGCGGTATGGAGTTGTTAGGATAGGGCGAAGCGCAGTTTTTTTGGATAGTAGTACGAGAAGTACGACAAGGACACGATTTATCAATTACCAATATTGGTAGCCTCACTTTGTCCACCTGTTGTCCCCCTGATTGCTAACCTCACTTTCTCCGCTACGCCACCTTTGAACGGGCTGATCCATGCTTATCCAAGCGTTAATGAAGGGCGCTTTCTGGCTGAGATATATAGGGTATATACCCTGCGTAGGGTGTGTGTGTATACACAGGTTGCAATTGCAACCTGTTTGTAAACAGGTTAATAAACGTCCGGCAGCCAGTGCAATCAAGCATTGTAACACTGTAATCCAGCAGGAAAACGGTTACAAAGCATTAAATAAGGGTCCTTCAAACCTCTCATGCACGATTGCGCAAGCAAGCAACGCTGGCACGCCCCCGGGACTGCTCACAATGATGAGATATGTCATTGCTGGCATTGATGCCAGCAGAACTCGACCTGCAGGATTGCCAGCTGTCAAGGAACAAACCTAGGCAAAGCAGAGCCCCTTACCACTGCTCTAACTGCTCGCAATCAAGCAAAGCCGGCTTCACTCACTGTGAAATGCAGTAGCTGGGACACTCGAGCAGTTATGACCACCAATTGCCAATGATGCGGGCTGAGGGGCGCCCCTGGCAGCCCTTCCGTTCCAGAAAGCAAGACCATTAACAACGGCACAGCACTAGCATGTACAACACGGGGAGGCCTCGCATCAAACACCACCCTGCTTCTGGGAGTCACCTCGTAAGCAACCGCAACCAGCTTGCACACAAGGTGAATGGGTGAACCAACCACCTGATTCATTACATGCATATGCATATATGCATTATATGCATATGCATATATGCATATATGCTTTATATGAAGCTGCAGGAACTCGATGGGCACAGCCAGCTAGCTGCCCACAGACACAACAGCAGAGCGCGGCTGGAGGGTGGAGGGTGGCGGCCATCCTGCCACGTTTCACCAAATCATTGCCACGCAGCGGCAGCATGCCAAGGGCCCATCTGCATGATGCTTATGTGTCCCTGCTGGCCAGCAGGGTCCAATGGGACAACCATTGATGCCTCTCCACAAGCTTGTCAAAGGACATGGCACTACAGTGCTAGCTAGCATGCTAGACACTGTGGGACCCCATGGCGCGTGCCACGCCCAACCACCACCAGCACACAGGGCCAACTGGCGCTTGTAAGCCTGCTGCGCACCAACTGTACATTGATGACTGCCCCGCTGATGACAAAAGAGATGTAGAAAGCAGCACGCCCAATTGCTGGAACTTTTGGGGCACCAGCTGTTCAGCATCCAAAAAGCATCAGGAGAGGACTGCACACGCACACAGTTGTAAAAGTACTACCACCGCATGCATGATGATCAAGCCTTTCTAAGTATCACCTTCAACACAGGAATTCCCATCTGCAGTGGACTGCTGCGGTGGTAGCATGATGATGATCCCCATCAGTAGTTGACTGCCGCAACCCCGCTACCCAGACACCCGGTGCATGTCGTGCAACTGTGCCTGTCACCTTCTGGCAGCCATGCTCTTAAGAAGCTCCACTTTATGTCCCACATCCAACCATTGTGAGAAGAGCGTGTACTTCGTGAGAAGATAATGAGCAAACAATACAGGCAGCCTGATCAACATGTCGCCTGAAATCCATAACATATTGTGTAGGTCATTTAAACAGCCTCAGTACAGTTGCGGCCTGCCAGCAGGCAGCGCAATCTTGCGTCAATGCACACAGCCGCAATCAGGGAGCAGGTTGATGTTTACGCTTGATTACTAATATCTGAGTTGATGGTAGTCTGATAGTAACATCTGAATAATAGTGCCATTAATCGGTACGGTACCACATCTACCCAGCAAACTTCACTTCCAGAAGCACTGTGCTGCTCAGATGCACCCAGCTGCACTTGAATTCATATGTATCATTGTGGTTAACACTGGCCTACTAGGTAGGTGCAGTCCAAATGCTTATGTATACACACCTTTTGGTGTTTGCTGCTGCCGCTGCCGCTGCTGCTGCTGCTGCTGCTGCTGCCGCTGCTGCTCTCCCTCAGCCCATGTCAGAGCATGGGGCCGTGCGTTGTCACTGAATGCACGGCCACGCTCGACGGCCGGCTCACCACCACTTCACCAGTTGTGATGGGGGCTGAGTTGTGCCGGCGCAGCGGCTGCTCTGCAGCACCAGCCCTGCTGCCAGCCCCTAGGCCTGCTGCGCTCTCAACATGGCGGCCTGCATGCGCTGCCCCACTTGCAGCAGCCATCACTGCCACAATGCCAGCAGCGGACATGCCACGGGGCCTGACCATACCAACAGGCAAGGGGGGGGCTATGGGGCTGCTGTCGCGCATTCTGGGAGGGAGAGGGCTGCTGCAGGACTCTGGCAGCATCCCCTGCTGCTGCTGCTGCACGCCTGCCAGGGAAGGCGTCATGCCGGTACTGCATGCTGCAGGGTGCTGCTGCTGCTGATGGTGCTGCTGATGCTTCTCCAGCACCCTGCGCCTGGCCGCCTCGGGCGCCTGGGCCCACAGGCTGCCGTCAACCCCAGGCGGCGCGCCAAGGCCAGCAGCGGCGGGGGCCGACGTGCCGCCCCTGAGCGCAGCAGCGGGAGCTGCTGCTGGTGGGAGTGTGCCAGCTGGCAGCCACGTGGCGTGGTGCTGTGAAAGGCACGACCCTGCGCCGACTCCTGCTGGCGCTGCTGCTCTGTGTGAAGGAGGCGCTGCACCGCCATAAGCCCGGCCCGGCCTGCTGCCTGCAGAGAACAGCTGCTGCTGCTGCTGGTGCTGCTGCACTGCTCCCGGCAGCCTGCCAGCATCAGCAGAAGCTGCCGTCAGCGCCTCGGGTGATGCCAAAACCTGAGGCAGAGACGTGGCAGCAGCTGCCCTACTGGCAGTGCTGTACATGTCACTGTGCTGCCGTCGCCGCAGCCTGTGTCGCGTGCCTGCTGGGAAGCTCGCAGAGCCGGCTGCGCAGCAATCGCGTCCTGCATCATACTCGTGAAGAACGTGCCACCCGCACTGCCGCCAGCACCTGCTGCCAGTGCATCAGCTGCACCATGTGGTTCTGCCAATGGGCCGACAGCACGCGGCTGCTGCTGCTGCGAGGCGCCCTTCAGGCCTAGGCACGGCTGTACTGCCTTTGGGCTGCCACAGCCGCTGCTGCCAGGTGCGCCACAACTGCCAGCAGCAGTGCCAGCACTTGGGGCTGTGAGCTGCGCAGCGGTGCCCGCAGGCTCCTTACCAGCAGCTGGAGCCGGGGCCGGAGCAAGTCCTGCTGCATCGCCTGCTGCTGCAGCACGACCAACATCCACTGCATCGCCATCGCTGCTGCACCACCCTGCCAGGTGCACAGGCGGGGGCGCAGCTTGCCTTCACTTGGCGGGCCAACTGTTGCTTGCACTGTGTTGCTGCCGCATGCATGCCTGCCACGCCCCGAGCGTCACCACCACCAGCTACGGCTGTGTCTGCATTTGCAGCTTCAGCTGCTGCTGTTTCTGCCGCCTGCTGCATTGCTCCTGGCTGCTCCACGGCTGCGCCAGGCTGCTTTTCAACATGCCCGGGATCTGGAGCCACTGGCAGTGGATCTAATGAAGCAACCGCCTCCTGCTGCTGTTGCTGCTGCTGCTCAGCTGCCTGCTGCTGGTCTGACGCTGATCCTGCTACAGTAGCCGCAGGGCCGCCGTGTGCAGCTTCAGCATGGCGGCCCCTGCAGCCGCAGCAGCCTCAGCCAGACATAGCTCCTGCGTTGAAGCAGGAGCACAGCCTCCCACTGAAGGTGGTGGCGCTGCTGCTGCTGCAGGTGCTTCTGTGGGTGGTGCGTGCACGGAGCCTGGATGAAATGCTGCAGCCTGCTGGGTGGTGGCTGGCTAGCCACTGGTACCTGCAGTTCCAGCAGTGGCAGCAGTGCTGCTGCTGACAGAGTCGCCGACTGCTGCTGCTGCTGCTGCTGCTGCCGCTGGAGCTGCAGCAGATGCTCATCACCTGCATCCAGCCGAATGCGCTTGGCATGACCCTGTTGCATAACATCAAGGCCTGCTGCAGGCTCAAGCAAGTGATGCTCAGCAGCAGCAGCAGCAGCAGCAGCAGCAGCAGCAGCGGTGAATGACATTTGGGGTAGCATCTGGTACGGTTGGTCAGGCTGCCAGTGCCGTGTAGAGGTGGTGGTGGTGGTGGTGGTGGTGGCGCTGCGGCGCCCGTGTGGCTGGCATGGTGAGAGGGCTCCTGCCAGGGCTGCTGCAGCTGCTGGTAGCCAGGTGCACTGTGCTGCTGCTGCTGCTGCTGCTGCTGCTGCTGCTGCTGCTGGGCTGCGGCAAGCTCGCCGCTGCGTGTGAGGGCCATGGCCCTGAAGGGGTTGCGCGCCGGCTGTGCAGAGGGCAGCTGCACTCCGCGTGTCGCCTGGCACGACACAGCCCAGGCAGTGAACCCAGGTGGGCGACAACTCTCGGTGTATGCCAGTGCAGCGTGCTTTCAGCGGGGTGCAATGCATTCGGCACGTGCACGCCAGCGGCGGTTCGGCAGGACGCTGCCCTACCGGTAGGATGCCACCATGCAACTCACATCCCAGTGCAGCAATTGCTTTCACGTGCTTGAGCACCCACGTCTCAACGTAACACGCATTCTGGTACAGTGCTGCAATGCACTGTTATGTGATCCAAAAAGCTGTGCCCAGCCTGCGTAGCATGCACGAGTGTGCCGGGCAGTGCCTGGGAGCATCAGTGCGTCATCATCCTGGTCAGCAGCTGCCCTGCCGGCACCCCGCACCCTCTGCTGCTGCACCCGCCCTCGCCTCACCTGCTCCAGCACAGCACTGTAGCTGAGCTTGTGGATCACTGGCTGCCTGCCTCCTCTGCTGCTGCCGCTGCTGCTACGACCACCCAGGCCCTCCCAGCCGCTGCCAGCAGCTCTCAGCACAGCAGCCTGCTGAGCAGCGGCAGGGTCAGCGGTGCCAGCCGCACCAGCCTGCCACGCTGCCAAGCCCCCTCCTCGTCCTGCTGCTGTTGCTGCAGGTGCAGCTGGCTGCTGGTAGGGCAGCCCGCCTGCCAGTGTGGGCTGCAGTGCCTCCACGCGCTGCTCACCAGCGCGTAATGCTGCGGGTGTTGGTGCGTCTGCCTGGCCCAGCAGCCCTGCAGCAGCAAGGGTCTAGGAGCGGGAGGGCCCATCCTGCCAGCAGCGGCACTGGACCCCAGCAGCAGCAACAAGTGCTGCTGCTGTTGCTGCTCTAGTAGCTGCTCTTGCTGGACTGCAGAGTTACTGCTGCTGGTGCCACCAGCTGCCAGCCTCTGCAGCTGGGCCAGCTGCTGCCGCTGCCTTTGAAGTGCTGCAGTGGCCTCATCAGCAGTGGGTGCTTGGTGTTGCTGCAGCCTTGACTGCTGCTGCCGCTGGCGCTGGTGTTGTTGCTGTAGGTGCAGCAAATGCTGCTGCTGCTGCTGCTGCTGCTGCTGACCAGTGCTAAACATGGCCATGCTGTCATGTCTGGTTGCTGACATTGCTGTACTTGCTGCTGCACCTGTTGCTGCTGGTGGTGCTGGTGCCGGTGCTGCTGGTGCTGGTGCTGCTGCAGGCACAGGCACCATGGGGGGTACCGCCTGGGGCAACTGCACACGCAACAGCCTGCAGTGGGCACCCAGCAGCGGACATGCCGTGATTTGTCAACATCCTTCAATATCATCAGCATGTCTGCACAGCAGCCTGTTTGAGTGTCACAGGTGCACCATCGCTATGTAGTTAGTGTGTTGCCAGCAGCAGCAGTGCAGACGCCAGCCTGCTGCCCTGGCTCCCATCTGTGCCTGCAGCTCACTTTCTGCAGTCACCGCAGCGCACAAGGACCTCTCCATTGCCACTTGGCCTTAGGTGTGTCCTAGGGACCACAACCTGCAGTGGTACAAACCAGCTTGCAGCTCTTAGCATACTCCACAGTCCTGCTTTCTGGCGGTGGTGTACAGCAGCTGCCTGACTGGAACCCAGCAAAGCAGTGCCTCACGCGGGTAGAATACCGACGCAATTTCGCAGACTCCGTACTGGGAACAGAAGTGCCCTACCTGAAGAGTTGCCCCGCATGTGGCTGCTTGACATTGGACCCTGATTGTGAATGCAACCTGGTCAACAGTGCCGTCTCGAGGTGCGTCAGGCGCATGCGTTGGGGGTGGCGCGCCATCAGAGCCCGTGCAGCTCATGGCATTTCTGCTGTACAGCAGGTGTGCCTCGGCGGTGCTGAAAGGCTGCCACGGGGTCTTTGGTACAGCTCAGCCCACGTTCGTGTTATGTTGCAGAATGAAGCACGCGATAACGATGAGCGCGAAAGTCGCTGTTGCGGGAGTGCAGGTAACACGGTTACGAATGCACTCCTCGTAAACCGCCGATGTCCATTTCATTGGACCACCGGCAACAGTTTCTGCTTCAGCCACGAGAGCCTGGACGCGACTGTGGTACAGCAAACATGCGGTAATACAACGTTTGAGCAAGAGAGACGCAGTGATGTGCCGATGCCGTGACTGCAGTACTGCATTGCAGTACTGCAGTACTGCACTGCTGCCAGACCTGAGGCCATACAACAGGCCTAGTAGTGCTGCTTTGTACGAGACGAGACGTGAAAAGAATGGTACAGCCCTTTTATAGTGACCAGGCTCATGCCTGTGTCGCAATAAATATAGGAATAAGTATGCATGCAACACCATGTGGGGACCAAAAAAGCTATGCACATGGAGGTAAATTCCCATACTGTACGTACAGGAGCAGCATGTTGTAGTAAGAGATTGCACTGCATGCATGCATGCATGCATGTTGTGTACACCAGCACCAGCAGCAGCAGCAGTAGGTGCAGCAGCGGCACAGATAATGCCTGACAGAAGCACAGGGGCTATGATAGCACAGCTTGAAGTGTTTGTTCGCCTTGAAGGGCCACGCGTTGATCAGTGGACATCTAGCGCCTAGATTCTAGGCTCTCAGCAACAAGGGTTGTCACTCCGGAGCTGGCAGTGCTGGATCCAGCAAGGCTTGTCACTGTGGTACGACGTAGCACGCCAATCACGATCTTGATAAAACATCGGTAAAATCACTACTGCGCAGTCACTCTAACGCTAGACGCTTCCGCTGAACGAAACATATCAACAGCATAGGCGCGAAGCCGGACTGCTTGCCGGTGCCTACACAAGCTCTGTTGACTGCTGGTTTGTCGTTGCTGTGGCTTTTGAGCTGCATATCAAGCCAGGGAGCATTGCTATCAAGCATGGGGCAGATAACTGAGCAGCTCATCAGGCAGGCAAGCAGCAGCAAGCGGACATCAGCGATCCACGGCTTAGCAGTTGTCGTCACACAAACAGCACACCTAGGTCTCAAGTATGCCATGCCTACCTGTACGCACGCAGCGGGCTGAGCATAACGAGTACATGCTGTCAACCCTGGAGGAGGTGGCGCTACATCAACAGAACATCGAGCGCATAGAGCTCTTAGGCCACCTGTGCCCCAAGCTCAAGATTCTCTACCTTCAGAACAACTTAATCGGCAAGATCCAAAGCTTGCACAAACTCAAGGTGTGCCATCAAGAAGCAGCATCCCGTGTATCTGCTCCGTGCATTAGCTGCAGCAGTGCACATGTATGCGTCACAACAAGACATGCTGCTGCTACAGCACATACACCTGCCTTTTTAATGCTGCTTGCAGGACTTGCAGTACCTCAACCTGGCCGTCAACAACATCACCAAAGTGCAGAACCTGCAGCGCTGCGAGTCACTGCAGAAGCTGGACCTTACGCTAAATTTTGTGCCCAAGGCAGGCCTGCTGAGCATACCCAGCCTTGCAGGAAACTACAACCTGCGTGAGCTCTTCCTCATAGGCAACCCCTGCACAGACTGGCATGCCTACAGGCAGTACGTCACGGGCAAGCTGCCGCAGCTCGCAAAGCTGGTGCGTGGAGCAGCCAAGCAGCACACAGCCCACAGCCAGCAGGTGCATGCACACCGCACTTACAGAACAGGCATCTGGGCCAGTGGCAGGTGCTTGGACAACATACACTAGCAGTGCAGGCACTGCCTATGCACAGCTGGTCGATACGCACACATTGACTTCAGCAGCAGCTGACACTGTAGCACACGCTTAGTAGGCATGCACATTGTCATTTTGTCTACTGTGCATTTCATCGTCATTCTTCATTCACAGTGGATGCACGCAGCAGAGCTTGCATGTGGGAGGATGGTAGGCTGTTGGCCAATCATGCATGCAGTGCTATGTCCTAATACATTGTCTGCCTGCGCGTCTCCCTGCTGTCCCACAGGACGGTCAGATCATCCAGAGGTCAGAACGCATTGCAGCAGCACAGGTGCTGGCCAGCCTGGAGCAGCAGCTGCTGCAGGAGCTGCAGGCAGAGGGCGTGGATGTGGCAGCAGCTGCTGGGGTAGAAGATGACAGCAGCACCCCTGATGGCGAGGTTGCGGAAACTGGGTTTGTTGATGAAGCTGGAGAGCTGCGGCGGCCCTGGTGCCCTGCAACGCGCATACTGGAGCACAGAGAGATGGTAAGATGCAGCTGTTCAACGAGCGACTTGGCCCAGATAGGCAACATGTTGGTGGCAGTTTGGAGTTCAGATAGCAGCAGTTATTGGTATGCTGAAGGAGGAAATCTATGCTGGTATGCAGAGCATCGCTGTATCAGCAGCAGCACATGCATGATATGCTGTGCCGTGCCGTGCAGTTGTGACAAACCTGCTGAGCTTGTGCTTGTGAACGCCAGCAATGAGCCCTCCTGCGGGGACTTCTGCTGCTGCAGGAAAGAATAAATAAAGAAGCAGAAGCAGCGCGCTTTGCTGCCCAGAAAGACCCGCTAGCGCAGACACCTGCACCACCACGGCTCGAGGTGAGTCATGAGAGGCCAACAGCATATGGCTGCAGGCCGCCTGCAGGTGTGCACATTGTTCTGTTGCATGCCAGAGGGCGCCAGCTGCAGCAGTACTTGCCGGCCACAGCGCAAGACACGGCAACCTTTCAAGCAGGTGCCCTCAGCGGGCGCGCTGGCGTGCTGTGCTTCTGTTGCTTGCAGGAGTTCCCTCCGCTGCCGGAGGATGGGCGGGTGCTGCAGCGCAACGAGGGCAAGTGGGACTTCACCCTGGAGGAGTCGGAGGATGGGTGAGCACAGCGGCAGCCAGCCCCCACCATCGCGGCTCCAAGAGCCAACGAGTGTGCTGCATGGCAAACGGATTGGTTAGTGACGCCCTGTGTGCATGCCAGCCTGCACCTGTGCTGAGTGGCGCCCCTGCTGTGGTGCACCTGCAGCACGCAGCCCCCTTGCAGCTCAGGCACGTGCCGCACTTCTCCTGGCTGCAGCTCACGTGCGTGCTTGCTGCTGATGGCTGCTGCTGTATGTGCAGCATGAGCCTGGTGCTGGATGTGGCTGCAGGCAAGTACCTTGACACCTCGCTCATCAAGGCGGATGTGCAGCCCAGGCTGGCGCGCCTGATCATCAAGGGCCGCCTGCTGCAGCTGGTGCTGCCAGTGGAGGTGAGCGTGCGAAGATGCTGCCCGACGTGCAGCATTGAGGCAGTGTGGGCGGCATTTGCAGCACTGCGCTGCTGGCGCAGCAGATGCCATTTGGTGGGCATGCGTTGTGAGCGCATGTCTTGGACAGCAAAAATGGGCTGCATGCAGCCAAGCCTGTGCACAGCACACTGTGTGCTGCTGCTCTTGGTGTCCACATTGCTGCCACAATGCTGGTGCTGGCGTCGATACTGATTTGCACGGTCACAGGTGAAGCCAGACGCCAGCGTGGCGCGGCGCTCTGCTGCCAGCGGGCACTTGGTGCTGACCATGCCCAAAGAAGAGCCGCAGCAGGCAGCGATCAATGTCACCTACCTCAGGCAAGCAACCACATGCACTTGGTTCCATCTGCTTGCAAACCACCTAGCTTCTGCTGTTGTGGATTGTTCTGGTTAGCCTTCTGCCTGTTGGTTGCTTTCAACATGCCTGCAATGCCTGTAAATTTTTTCCAGGCCTGGTGACAAGTCGGCCCAGACCGCAACAGTACAGCCAGCAGTCAAAGCAGCACGCAGCCAACAACCCTACAAACAAATCAAGCAGCAGGTGAGGCAGCTACTGAGCAATGCTGGTGCCGTATGGCATGGTGTTTGTTGCGTGACATGAATTGAACGGGCGGCAGACTGTGCACGCAAAGGGGCTTGTCTGGGGTTGCATGCCAATGCCGTCCATACTAAACAAAGAGTGTATGCCTTCACTGCTTGCTGGTTGAATGGTGCCTGCAGACAGGCAGCAGCATCCACAACATAGTCAAGCGGCCAGGGGCAGCTGCAGGAGATGAGTTTCTGATGCGCGAAGTGCGCAAGGCGGCAGTGGTGGTAGTTGCGGCCGAAGATGATGACCAGCTTCCCGACCTTTAGGTGTTGAGGACTGCATCAGGTGGTTTCTGGAGGCGTATCTGCCCCAGTGCGAGTGGTACAGCGTCTGACCAGTACTTGGATGTGGGTCTGCATGGCACTTCAATCAGCATTGCTAATGTTGACTTGATTGGAGTTCGCTGCTGGCCATGCACTCAAGTCACAGGGCATCGTGCATTCTGTTCTGATGACATGCGACATAGTGCATGGCAGCACCAATACCCCAGCCCAATCATAGCCTGGCCGGAACCCGTGTAAATTGGGGCACAGGCTGGGCCAACATAACATGACAATGTGACTTCTGTAACCTAGGCCCCAGCCCGCAATGTCATGCTTGCTTGCAGCCTTGTGTCTGATCACAGCGCTGGATGGTGATCACAAGTTGAACATTCGTCGTGTCTGCTCCTTGCATCGCTTTGCAACACTTGCTTGGCTCAGTGCCTTGCTGCTGTAATAAACCTTCAATGCAGGCAGTTTTGCCTTGGTTTTAGTCGCTCAGTAAATTAAACACCCACAAGAAACACCATCCGCCGTGAACTCTTAGGCGGGTTGTCTGCGGTTGGGCATGACGCTGCTGTGACACTGGGAACTACTTCATGAACCAGCAGGGCTATGCTGCAGCAGCAGCGCAGGCAGCATGGCTAGATCAACCGCCGCTTCCTGCCGAACCACCTCCGCCGTTGCCTCCTGGCGACATGCCGTGCCAGGACCAGCAGCAGCTCTACCAGCAGCAGCCACAGCTGGCTGGCGCCATGCAAGGCTACATGCAGCAGCAGCCTGGCATGACAGGAGGGGGAGTCATGCAGGGCAACATGAATGCTGCTACAATGAACGGCTATATGCAGGGACAGCAGCAGCAGGGCTGGGAGCAGGGGGGTCAGATGCAGCTGCCACAGCAGCAGTGGGACAAGGCGATGATGGGCATGGGTATGCAGACAGGCATGATGTCAGGGCAGGAACAGTGGGGCCAGCAGAACATGGGGCAGGTTGGCATGGGCTCAGGAATGATGCAGCAGCAGCAGCCCCAGCAACAGATGGCAGGGCAAGGCATGATGATGAACAGCCAGCAGCAGCAGCAGCAGCAGCAGCACTGGCCCCAGCAGCAGCAATGGGACCAGCAGCAGCAGTGGGGCGGGCAGCAGCAGATGAACATGCCACAGCAAGCACAAATGGACATGCAGCAACAGATGCAGGTGAACATGCAGCAGCAGGGCATTACGCCGCAGCTGGTACAGCAGCAGGAGCGGCAGCAGGCGCTGATGCGCAAGCAGATGCAGCGGCAGCAGGAGTACCAGCAGATGCTCATTGAGCAGCAAATGAAGGTTGGGCAGCAAGTGCCACAGCAGCCAATGCAGATGGCGATGCAGCAACAGATGATGCAGCAGCAGCAGCAGCAGATGGAGATGGAGATGCAAATGCAGATGCAGATGCAGCAGCAGCAGCAGCAGCAAATGCAGCAGCAGCAGATGGAGCAGCAGATGCAGATGCAGATGGCGATGCAGCAGCAGATGGCGATGCAGCAGCACATGTACAGCAATGGGCAAGGCACGGCCCAGTGGCAACAGCAGCATCAGCAGGCCATGCCACAACCTCCTCCACCCCCAAGGCCACAGCAGCAGCAGCAGCAGTCAGCCGCACATCGCGCCCCATCACCACAACCAGCGGCCGCAGCACAGCTGCAGGCTCCACAGCAACCTGCAGCAGCAGCAGCGCAGCAGCAGCAGCAGCAGCCTACAGCAGCTCCAGGCGCGCCCCAGCCTGTAGACCTTCGCACGCTGCTGCAGCCGCCAGCACGCCCGAAGCGGCTGCTGCTGCTGCTGCGCGGCCTGCCGGGCAGCGGCAAGAGCCACATCGCGCGCGCGGTGCGCGCAGCCGAGCTGGACAGGGGCAACCCCGCACCGCGCACGCACAGCATCGACGACTACTTCATGGTCGACGTTGAGCGCGAAGAAGGGGCAGGGGAGGGCACAGCAGCCGCCGGCGGCAGCAGCAGCAGGCGTCCAGCCAGCGCGGGCAGCAAGCGGCGTGTCGTGACGGAGCAGCAGTACCAGCACGACGCCGCGATGGAGGGGCCGTACTGGAGGAGCCTGGTGCGTGCGGTGGGCCGCAGCCTGTCTGGCGGCGGGCACGGCCTGGTGCTGCTGGACGCGCCCGCGCCCCGGGCTGAGCAGCTGCGCGAGGTGTGGATGCTGGCGCAGGGCGCGGGCTACGAGGTGGCCGTGGTGCAGCCGCTGACGGCCGACCCCGAGGTGGGCTGGTCGGGGCGTGGGGCGTGGGGCTGGGTGTGGTGTGGGGCGTGACGCAGCGCAGCGCAGCTGCAGGCCGACCGCGGCTTGCTGGGTGGTCGGGGCACTGGGCTGGTGTGGGGCGTGACGCAGCGCAGCTGCACGGCCAGCCTGCTGGTGTGCGGGTTGCCTTGCTGCTGCGCACCTGGCTGAGGAGGGACGCCGCGGCCAGCCATGAGCGGGGCGGTGCCAGCCAGCCGGCACGGCAACACACCATGGCAGATGGTGCCGCTTGCAGGGCGAGCCGTGTGTGGCTGGTCAGTGGCGTGCTCCTGCGTGTGGACGCCACGTGAGCGGCTGGCGTGCCTGCCGCGCTGCGCTGCGTGGCTGCCGCGCGTTGCAGGTGTGCTTCAAGCGGAACATCCACGCGCGCTCCCTGGCTGACATCAGGGCCATGGCGCGGGCCTGGGAGCCGGCGCCACCCAACTACACACTGGCGGCAGCAGACAGCCTCTTCGGGAGCCAAGGTGCGGGCAGCAGCAGCAGCAGCAGCAGTCACTGAGCACCTGCGCTGCAGTGGTGACCGGGATGGCATGGTATGCTTGCTTGTGTGGGATGTGTCCGTTTCGCGCTGGCAGTGGAGCGTGCGCAACCGCTGGCAGCGGCCGGGCTGCTGGTGTGCCTGGCGCATGTTGTGCTGCTGGCTGCGGCAGACCAAGCGCATGGTGCTGGCTGGTGTGCTGCTGCCGCTGCCCTGCCTGCCGCCAGGTGGCGCTGCTGCAGCCATCAGCGACGTCGACATGGCAGTGGATGACTCAGCAGCTGAGCAGCACGCCACCAGTGCAGCTGCGGCAGCACCCAGCACCAGCCCGACCAAGCAGCAGCAGCAGCGGCAGCAGCAAGAACAGCAGCGGCACAAAGGCAGCAGGTGGGAGGTTGACGACGAGGAAGAGCAGCAGCAGCAGCAGCAGCGGTCGCCCACTGGTGCAAGTCACACGCAGGACGCCGCTGCAGAGGCAGCAGCAGCAACAGCAGCCAGACATGGCAATACGCTTGCAGCGCCCTCAGCACCAGCAGGTGGCAGCGATGGCGCCGATGCAGCAGCAGCTGGTGGCAGCAGCAGCCAGCCCGTCAGGAAGCGGGCCAAGCTGTCTGTCGAGCTGGGCCTGGGCGACGCAGACATCGAGATAGACCATGAGGCGCTGCTGGCGGGCGTGAACCAGGCACTGGAGCAGCTGGACGCGGATGAGCAGCAGCAGGGCTTCGGCAGGGGCGATGCGGCTGCAGCAGCAGCAGGGGCGGGGGCGGAGGGCCAGGCCAGGAGGGGTGGGAGGGGCCAGGCTGGCGGCGGGGCGAGCAGCATGAGCCTCGGTGGGAGTCACAGCAGCGGTGGCGGGAGCAAGGCCGGCATCCTGAAAACGTGCAGCACGCCGGGCAGCAAGAAAAAGGTACGCTGGCCGGATGACGTGCTGCAGGACGCCGCGGAGGCGCAGGCGGCAGGCTTCAGCATAGCGCGGACGCCAGTGCAGGTGAGGCGCGGGGCGGGGCGGCGTGCAGGGCTGCTGCTGGTTGATGGCTGCACGCCACCAGTGGCGGCTGGTGTGCTGCGCACATTGTATATGCTGCTGCTGCTGCTAGCGCTGCATGCGCCTCCAACCAAGTGCTCGGGGGCAGCGTGACTCGTGTTGCTGCTCAGGCAGGCATGTGCATGGAGGCGTGGTCAGGCTGGCACAGCAGCTGCTGCTCTGGAAACCGCCCAGGACTTGCGCTGACGCAGATGTGCTTGCCGAACTGTTGTCGTGTGGACGTGTGGATGCGTGTTTTGCTGTGGGGGCTCCTGTTGCTGCTGTGCTTGGGCTCCCCTGCTGCTGTGCTACCTTGGCTCGTGGCCCGGCCTCCTGCCTGTCTACCCGCCTGCGCGCGTGGCCCTGCCACCTGGCTGTCAACCGCCTGCCACGTGTCATCTTTGACCGCCACGCGGTGCGTCATCATCCTTCCGCCGTCACCGCTGTCAGCTGGAGGAGGTGTTTTGGGTTGACGGCCTTGGCCCAAAGGGCTGCTGGTTTGACCAGCCAGCACGCGATGAGGCAGCAGCGGCGGCAGCAGCAGCAGCCGCCCAAGCAGCAGCGGCAGGGGTCGGGGACGTGAGTGGTGGGCGGCCCTCTGTTGCTGCTTCGTCACGTGGTGCGGCAGGTGCAGGGGTGGGGCACAGCAGCTTTGCTGATCAGGTGGGTGGGGCCTCAGGGGGCGTAGGGTGTGGCAGGACAGGTGCTTTGACATGCCTCTGGGCTTGACAGCATGGCGTGGGAGAGTGTTTGCTGCTGTTGCAACGTGCCACCATCAGCGCAGGGGTGGGGGCATGCGGGCTTGTGATGGCGGATGCCTGAGCCTGGCGACATGTCCTTCCCTCGCATGTGTGCATGCATGCATTGCACTATGCTCTCATGGCGTTGACGAGCTGCTGCTGCTGCTGTGTGTGTGTGTGGTGTTGCCGTGGCGCGCCGCTGCTTTGGTGCTGCGTCGTGGCGTGTGCTGGCTGGCGTGTTGCGCTGCTGCCGCGCAGGTGCGGGCGGAGCACAGGTCGGAGCATGACGCGTTCAGGGCCATCCTGCTGGGCCACACGCAGGCAGCGCCTGCAGCAGCAGCGGCAGCGGCAGCAGCGCCCCGGCCACACCGCCCACAGCAACGGTGAGACGGGACCAGGAGCAGAGGTGCAAGCTGGGCCCTGGGCGCACACCAGCTGGATCCCAGTGGGGCGGCGTCCTCCTGCGTGCGTGCAGTGCACAGTGCTGCAAGCAGGCGCATGCATGCTGTCTGCAGCACACATGTTGCAGGCACAGCATATGTCAGCTGTGTTTACTTAAAACAAACACAGCTTACGTGGCGGCTGCGGGTGTGGTAGTACTTGCCACACTCGCTGCTGTGGCTGCAGCAGTGCCGGCGGCTGCGTGGTGGCACGTGTGGCCCCCACAACTGGACTGCCGCGTTACAGCGGGGTCTGTTCTGTTCGTACCTTTACACAGCAGTTGCAAGTGCTGCGGCATTTATCTGGGGGGCATGCATCCCGCTGGTTGCCAACGTTGTGCATGCTGTGCGCCGCTGGTGTGCACTGGCTCTGGCACCTTGCATCCTGTGCAGTGGAGGTAGCCGGCATCATGCCTTGCCGTCTTGGCTGTTTGTATGGTAGGAAGATGCTTGCTTTGCAAGCGCATTACACTTGGTTTGTGGTGAATACATCAACCGCTTTCAGCGTCTTCTTCAGGGTGAACGTGGCCTTGCGTGCATAGGATGATGTGTGCTGCCTTTGTCCCACAAGGCTGGGCAAGAAATTTGGTTCGCAGACTTCTATTCCCACTGTCATGATGGGACCGTCATTCCAAGTCCGTGGTTCCAGCTGACCCGGCACATTTGGCTTTGAAAGGCCTCAGACGGCTGCTTTTTCAACTTGTAAAACTTTTTGGTCATGACTGGTGATCACCAAGCCTTGGTCCTTGAAAGAGCCGCCTCAGGCAGGGGCAGCAGAGTGTACACAATGTTCCTGCTGCGTTGGAGTGCTGCTTTCTCCACAATGTTCCGGGCCCGAGTGACTTGCCAAGCAGCTCAGTTGCTGTGAGGTCCTGCCTGAAGCATGCCAATCACCACCTGTAGGGTCGGACACTGGCCAGTGGTTGGCCATGGCAATACTAGGCTAGTGGTTGTTCAACATAAGTGACAAGTAACACAGGAAGCAGTAGGGTTTCTAGCACTTCATGAAGAACTGATCAGCACATGTTGCTACAGTCGACAGAGAACAAGCACGCAAAGTGCAGCAACACGCACAAGAGATAGTGCTGCACGCCTGCCTGCTAGCTCATTGTGAGCATGATGATGCACATGTGCACACACTTATGAAAAGTGCAAAATAGGCAAATCTTGAACACCACAACACCGTGTTGCAGGCTGCCAACTTGCGAATGCAAGCGAAGCAACCAACCAGGACAACAGTCCACCCCCAACCTGCCTGCCAACACCTCACGCCTCATGACACTCATGCACAACAACACTAACAGGTGTGGCGCTGCCAGCGGGTGGCACCCCTGTCATGGGCGCCGTGACAGCGCTACTGATGTCGACCATGCCATGCGCCATTCAGCCCGTGGGCAACCGTGTCACACTGTGTGCCAGTACCGTACTGGCCAGCACGGTGCTGGCGCAGCCAAGTGACTAAGCCTTGGCAATGTTTGCTGTTGCCGCCCTCTTTCGAAGGTTGCAGCTCTTTGAACGGCCATGTCTCCTCGCTGAACAGTCCTGCCACGCTGCTGTCCATGCAGCCATGTCATACACACCAACTACACCAGACAACAGCAAACAAGTTGGCGACCAGCCATCACTAATGTTCCAAAGAGCCCCCGCACCACGCAGCACAACATTGCGCGATGTATAGCTGTGCAATCACCCAGTATACATACACAGCTGCGTCACGGAGCCCAGGCGTGGTTTAATTCCGCTCTTTTACAACGCACCCACAAGGCTGGTCATGGCCCTGCCGCATCACTGGCCCTGCACACAACAGCTGCCGGCCTCGGTCAACACACGATGAGCAGCAACTAGCTGTTGCAACACTTTAACACTGGTAGGCTACCAACACCCCCTGCATCACCACACCAACCCATCAAATACTGTCGCAAACCACCTACATCCTGCAGTGCTGTGCCGTAATACACCCTGTTCCACTCAGCCCCAAAGCCAGCAGCACCGTCACACCCACAAGCACCACACCAGCTACCTGTAGGCACACCCACACAGACGACCTCCACGCCAGGCCACCGCCCGCGCACACGGGCCGTGCCGCGCCTCACACCGCATGGCTCCACTCCCACTCGACCAGCCCGTCCACCAGCTCCTTCTTGCGCGGCCCGGTCATCTGCGCGCTGGGCCGGCCCAGGCAGGCGCGCATCCAGCCGGCAACACGCGGCAGCTTGCGCACGTCACACTCCGCCAGCACGTCCATGCCGCGCCACTCGGGCAGCACCTGCACCATGCGCGCCACAAACGGCGTCGCCAGCACCTCGGCTGCACGCCGGGGGCACAGGACGCGAAGCAGCAGCGCAGGGGAGGGGCCGGGTCGAGATCAAGTATGAGGCGAGCGTGTAGGCAGCGACTGACCGACAAGTGACACTGACCGAGTCGCAGCGGCCCGAAGTATGTACCTTGTAACACAAGAAGACTCTATCAGCAGAGGTGAATAATATGGTTCACCTGCTGCTGTTGGTTCAGGTCAAACAGCACCCGAACGTGTGGCGGGGGCCACCCTGCCTGCTGTGCCTGCTACCAAGCACCATGGCGGTGGCTCACCCTGGTGCTGTTGCTGCTGCTGCTGCCGTTAGTCCTGCTGCTAATCCTGGTGCTGCTGCTGCTGCTGCTGCTGCCACCGCCCACCTGTGGTGTAGAAGGGGCCCATGAGGAAGTGCTCGTAAGGTGCAGCAGACTGCAGGGCAGCAGCAGCAGCAACAGTGCAGCAGCAGCCAAACCAAAGTCATGTACATGTTGCAGCATGCTACCAGCGCCCACGTTGCGAAACCTGGCATCAAATGCTGCCAGACATGCATGCAACACCACAAGTGCAATGGGTGAAGCCGCTGTCTGCATGCAATGGAGCCACACACATGGATTGCCGCAGCATATGTTGCTGCAGCAGACAACCATATGCTGAGTGCACTCCTGATGCTGCTGCTGCTGCGACTGCTCGGCACTGCAGCGCACGCGTACCCATGCACACGCACACCCGCCGCACCCGCACCCACACGCGCACGTGCACACGCACGGTGGCGATGTCTCTTGGGCTGTCCAGCGCCGCAGCACCGATAAGCACGCACACACGCACGGCATGCGCGCGCGCCACCGCACCTGCTCCTCCCCGCCCTGCGAGCTCATGCTCCAGCCGTAGTGGGGCCCCACTGCGTAGTCGCCAGCGCCGGCTCCGTGCAGGGCCAGGAACTCGTCCACGCAGGCCAGCGCCTTGAGCAGCTCGTCCTTGGCTGCTGCGACCATGGCTGGCTCGCTGACCTTGACCAGGTGGTGGTAGGCGGGCACGACGTGGTCCTGGGGGGGCGGCGGCGGGCCGTGCGCGGCAACACACACGCGTCACGGCATGCGGGTTGGTCTGGCGGTGGGAGCGGCGGTGGGGTGTGTTGGTTGTGACGCAGGGCGGCACAACATGTCAGCCGAGCCGACTGCAGGAGCGACCTCTCCTGGGGCCGCTCCGCAGGCGGCGGTGCAGCTGTGCACCGCGAGTGCGCTGCCGCAGACGCTGCTGGTCTTCTCTGGCTGCGCTCTGCACTGTCAGCAACTCCTGCATCAGCCAGCTCTGTAGATACAGCAGTATGCATGCCCGCCCCAACCCACACACAACGGGAGCCACGGCAGGGCAGTGTGGTGGTGCCACCGCCGCACGCCAGCGCTGCAGCTGTGCTACCAGGGCAGCGCCTCACCGCAAAGTAGCGTGAGAAGAGCTTGACGCGAGCTGCCGTGTACGCATCTGGCGGCATCAGCGCTGTGCCACTGTCCGGGTAGGCCGCTGCCAGGTACTCCACAATGGTCGTGCTGACAGCAGCAATAGGAGCAGCAAGCAGGACAAAGTATCACTCCAAGGTAAACATGCAACATGCACATGCCTTGTTCTTGATGGGCATGCAAGACAAACAAGCACGCACGCACAGGCATACACCTTCGCTCTGTCGGCGTCAGCAGCATCGCCAGGTGCCCACCATGCACGTAAGCAACGTCCCAGGCGCAGCGCGCTGCTGATGGTGCCACCTGGCCCCAACGTCTGTTGCCTACAATGGGCTGACACTGCTGCAGCCGCTCTTGCCGTCCCCCTCCTGTTTGACGTTTTTTGCCAGTGTCATCGTGCTGCGCCGGCACTACGTAGCCTGCCTTGCGTATGCCTTGTTGCTTCCCTGGCGCACCTGTCAACGAGCCTGTTGGTGCCGTTCAGCAGCACAGGCACGCGCTCTCGCTCATCCTTGTCGGGGATGATGCTGTGGTACAGCTCAACGAAATCCTGCGGCTTGGCGCCAAGGTTCACCTGCAGGATGGCAGGCTCAACATGGTGGGGGTGGGAGGTGCCATTGCAGGGCGCCGCAGGTGCGCATGCAGCACACACGCAGATGTGTTCCTGGACAATGCAGCGCTGAGCGCGTGCTCAAGGGTGCAGATTGATGAGATGTGCAGGCTCTGTTATACAAAACCTGCTGCTTGCTGAGTTGTCGCGCAAGCTGATAAGTATGGGTTGACTGGCGCTGCCGGGCCTACCTTGACCTCCCTGAAGGGCACCTTCTTCTCCAGCAGCGCCATGATCACTGCCTGGCTGTAGGGGCACATGCCGCCATGCACGGGGTCAGCAGCAGTGTACAGCACTACGTCACCCTTCTCGTCTCGCCCGCCCTGGTCTCTGCTCCGATATTGGACGACAACATGCCTGCAGAAGGTGGCAGCAGCAGCAGCAGCAGCAGCAGGAAGCAGGGAAAAGGGGATGCCCAGGCACGCATGGATCCCGTTGAATTACTCATTTGAAGCTAACAACCACATACAGGGAACATCTGAACGTCTGCTGTGCCCGACTGTTTTAACGAAACGATTGGAGGGGTGATCTGGGCTGCTTTTGCGAATCACCATTTTGCGTCGTTCAGCGTGGCAGAATATCATTTTGAAAAGGCCATGGACGTGGTCTGAGGTCTCCACCTGCGCTGTGTGGCTACCTTTGCAGTGTGTCGGAACCGCTTGGACGCGTGGCACGGCAGCAGCTGAACAAGTGCCAGCCAGCACTCACCTCAACTTCTGGCTCCTTGCAAAGGTGGTGCCGGTCAGAGTCTGAACAGGGGCTCGTCGCACCATTAACAGAGCCATGCTGCTGGTGCACTTGCTAAGTTGTGATTTGGTAGGGGTTAGCAACAGCAAACAATCTTGCTATCCATTTCAACTACGCTACCAAGGTCTCGTGTAGTTCGTTACAAACAGGGGGGAGACGCGAAAAGAAGACAGGCAGTCGGCAGTGAGCCAGGAACCGGTCACTCACCAGCACTTGGGCAGCCACCCCGCGCCTGTGGAGCAACTGTGGTAATGCCGTGGTAAAATGTGGTGATCCTGGCGTAGGCAAGACAGCAGCACCCCTCGAAGTGCCAGTGAGGTGCCAGTGCCAGGACAGACACCAGGTCACTTGAAGTGTCAGCTAGCAGCAACCAATCTGCAGCTGTTAGGCGTGTGGCGACGCAGCTAGTACAATGCACAAACCACATGCACTACGTGTGTCAGATACATGCCTACAAACGTGTTGGAAACACCACCAATGATGAATACCGCCCAGAGGGCACTACACACAATGCATCATTATGTGATCCACACGCCCCCATTGCCAGACACATGCCTACAAACGTATTGGACACACCACCAATGATGAATACCGCCCAGCAGGCACTACACACAAGGTATCAGTTATGTAATCGACACGCACCCAATACCATGGTGCAGGGCTGCCGCAGTAGTGCAGCAATGCGGTGACAAATCTATCAGACCTTCTGACGCTTTGCCGCGGAGGTCTGTGCTACCAAGTTGATCTTGTCAGCAGCTCGGCTGCTGTGGTAGCCATACGGTGGATTGCTATGCCGTAGGAGTTATGCAGCAGTGGAGGTCCGACCCTCGGAGTTTTGAACACCTGGGGCAGGTCTCGCAAAGTTTTGCTTTGGAGGCGAGCACAATCCGAGCTCAGCACAGTGTAGTGGCATTGCCTTGTAGCCCTGCCTGGTAGACTACCAGCCAATGTCTTGATGACCCGGCTGATAGGTACGTGGCTTTTCACAGCAGCACCGTAACAAGTATGTGACTAAAATCAACACAGGCAGGGATGCAAATTTGAAGTGCAATGCAAGGCTAACACCACACGAGAAGTGTGCTTGGATCCAGGCTGATGAAGTGCTGGTGTACTGCACACTGGCCTGTACTGCTTGCTGCTTGCAAAGTTTAGTGCATCATGGGCCATCATGGCAATGAAGAGGGCAGCTTGTGTTGCATCAAGCCATAACCTCCACCATCACGAGCAAGCGCGCAGAGTGGCGCATGCTATTCTCATCCCTCCCCACGCCGCAGCTTTAGGAGTCGAGTGAACATGCTATCACACTGCAAAGGCTGTGGCCGCAGCACAAGCTTGGCAGCATGATAACATACCCCCAGACGGCTGACCACCCTTGAATGCACATCGTCGACAACCATCACTGCACATATCCGCCATTAAGCATGCTTGAATACCACACAGAGGGTGAGCTGTACTGCTATATGTAGACAACTTTGCATGGTCCCGCGCAACAGCGCTCGCAGCATCCCTGTCAGACGACGCAACCAGGAGGGCCGTGTTGGCAACACCACACATGCGCTGCAACCTGAGGCGCATCAACTGACACTCAGCAAGAAGCACAGCTAGGACCACACTCCTCCACATGCTGTAGCTGCAGCAGCAGCAGCAACAGGAGACGCCACTGCCCAGCCCCGGCAAGCCGCAAGGTTAAGCAGCCAGCAGCATGGAGACACACAGATGAGCCAAGGCATACAGTAAGACATATGTAGAGCCTGGTGCACCCCTAAGTGGTAGCAGCGGGGATTCAGCAAGAGCTGACACTTCTGATCGTAGGTACCAGCACCAAAGCGAAACGGCCACTTCTTCCCTTGCTTCGCCCCTCACGCCCACTTCCCAGCTCAACTACAAGTGAGTAACACAACAGACATGTCCATTGCTGGCAACCCACACTTGTGGCAGCAGCGCCCATGTTTGAGTTTGCCGCATTCAGCACATGCACCAGACGCATGTGGTGGCACAAGCTGCGCCACCTTCACAAGCAGCGCCACCGCAACCAGGCTGTGAGAGGGTTGGGCACCAGGCTGTGAGAGGTTGGGGCTGTAACAGCTGATGTGCGCTTGGCACAACAGAACAGTTCTTCAAGTCTTAACACGCATCCCTGCAGTACTTTGCATCATCCCTGGTAGGTGCAGCCATCCCCACCAGCTCAAGGTACTGCTACCGCTTCACCCACTGCCCTTGCAGGACAGACACCCCGTGTGGACACACAAGGGTGCTGTCAACATGCTGCCACTGCTGTCCATGTGCTTTTGAAGGCACATCATCCTGTAGCACTCATAAGCAGCAAGCACAGCAACAGCACAACAAAGCACCCCTCTCTGTGTACAGATCGCATGAAGTTATAGCAGGCCACACGCATCAAGGTTTGATAAACAGGACCAGCGCCAGCGTGCACATTCGGTCTGCATGGAGAGAAGACACCGGCCACAAGCACTGCACAAGGTGCGCGCGCATATGTGCAGTGCCGCCATGTGCCCACGAGCACACAGGAGCATGCCAAACACCTGCAGCAGCAGGCTGCCAGGGTTCTGCAGAGCCAGGCTGCTGCAGTAACTCTGGGCAAGTGGAGCAAGGGCAATGCATCTGCTGGTATAACGCACGTTCATGCGTGCAAATTCATGTTCCCAGCACTCTAAACACGAGCATATTCAGGTGCATATGGGCAATCAACAACGTCAACAGACCTTGTCACCGGCTATCTTGCTGGTAACTGGACAAATGAAGGCTCATCAGGTGGCTCAGCCAACCCCCAAACAGAGCACGTTGGCATGCAAAGGAAAACGCCAGCGTGCACAAAACCACTTAAGCGCTGACCGCTGCACACAGGGCAAATCAACATCCTGCTGCATGTCGAACCATCATTGAGGCGTTGTGGTAAAGCCACAGCCAGAGCAGTTCAAGGAACCATGCTGCAAAAACCCACTGCGGAGGCAGGCAACATGCGGAACAAACAAGATCAACGGCTTTCGACTGTCGCACCAAGCACCAGCACAACTTGTGCCGAGGCAGGGCATCAAGGGTCCAGACAACCGAGTTCAACTACGCAGCGCCTCATGGGGGCACACATGAGATGACTGATGCATGTAACCATGTTTAGTTGGCAAGGCATCAATTTGAAGCCACAAAAACAGAGCAAGCACACACAGCAGAGATTCAACACACTTTCCGCAGATGCATGTGCTGAGACACCCACCCACGGCCAGGCCGCAAAGACAGAGCAAGCAAGCACGGCAAAGATTTAAAACACCATAGTGCATTCCTATAACGAACACCCACGACCGAGCAGCAAAGACAGAGCAAGAATGCGCAGTAAAGATCTATAACACCAACACTAGCAGTGCCATTGCTGATACGCAAGCCCACAACCGCGCCGCAAAGACAGAACAAGCATGCACAAAAAAGATCAACAAAAAAAGATAACACCAACACCGCAGGTGCATTTGCTGACACGCAAACCTGCAGCCGCGCCGCGCATGCCAGGCGCCACGCCGCACTGCCGATTAGTCCGCCATTCACGCCCAACAGCACAATGACACAGCAGGCCAGCGCGTGCAAGAGGCCGAGGCCCAACCTAGGTGCTGCTTGCCGCTGCCCTGCCACAGCAGCGCAGCGCCCCAGCTGGACCTGCCGGTGCGTTGCAAGCAGCCAGGCGCATCTAGTCGAGCAGCGGCCACTGAAGCCCCATGCAGCGCCACACATTCGGCAGCAGAGTCCTAGCGCCGCTGGTCTTGAGCTGGCACGCTGCCGCACGCCGGACACACACTCACAGACAAACACGCCCATATGTTGCGCTGCCCAGGTCTCACACCAACAGATCAACGGCCAAAGAGAAGACCCCCAGGGTGCCGCAGCAGCCTCACCTGTTGGAGCACCACGCCAGCACGCGCACAGCCAACAGTGTAACCAGTGGCGCACAGCAGGGCACATGCCGGACATCCCTCCTTCTTGTTCCAATGCCTCAACAATGCAATAGCAGCTGCCATGGTAATGATTAAGAGTTGTCCGACAACCCCACAAGGACCCATGCCATGCCTTGGTTGGTAGACAGGCAGTGCACAAGCGCTGCCAGCAGCTTCCACGCCGCGTGCTGCTTCACCTGCAAAACTCACAGCCGACAACCAGCCGCTGCACATCAAACCTCGTCCGCTAAGATAAAGAATCCATGCATCCCAAGATGTATACTCAAGAGGCGGCCCCAGCTGCGAGAGTGGTTGTGCGGCCACTACGCTGCATGACCCAGGGCTAAACACCAGTGACAAGCCACACGCATACACAAACAATATGGATGTCTGTGTGGTGCCGGAGAGCCACTGTCCCAACAGAAGCGCACAGCACATCTCAACCAAGCCATCAAAAGCAACAAACCAGTGTCTTGAAAAGCAGGCACTAACACCCTTTGGGCCCTCATGCCAAAGCAACACAAACGGCACAAACGACTGACAATAAGTAAAAATCAACCTGCCGTACGCCCGCGCACAGCTTGTTTGGGCGCTGTGCAGCCGGGAGATGCCAGGCAGCGCCTGCTAAGGTGCACAACTTAACCAGAAACTTCCAAACTATTGTGATAAACATCATAGCAGTTGTGCGACTCAGCAACGCATGGACGATGGAGGCATGCTAGCCGGCCACTGAGTCAAGTGCGCAACCGCCCGGTTTGGTGAGCAGATGACCTGCATAACCAACACACCCAAGCACACATCATGGTTCTCTGCTGCGAGAGTTCCTGCTGCATGAATCCACCCTGTTTGCTGCCGCCATGCAGGTGCCTGCCTGGGGGCAGAGGGGAGTGCACAGGCACAAGACCCACCATGGCACCGGTCGCCTCTGCCTCCTCACAACATGGCAGCACCCAAAGCATAGCCAATCACATATGACAGATCTCATGTACTGCGTCACATCACTGGCAAGCCTCAATAGGTGGGCCTGTAACAAGGACACGGCAGTTGCTAAGGCAATGCTTGTAGATATGTCTGACATCCGACGTCGTTCCAGCGCAAGGCAAGAGATGCATGCAGCTCACGGGGCGCCGCCGCCACCCCCTGACGCAGCACCCCAGGCTCCGGCGCGATAGACACCTGCTGCGACAACTGACGGGACCCAACCTCACACCCTTTGACCACATGACCCCAAGTATCAGTGCCTGCGGGCACGACCGTTAAAGCACCATCCGCTTCACGACAGCACGCACACAAGGCTGCGGAAGGAAGCCGACTTGGCCGCAGTCCCCGAACCCGCCTTTGCCAGTGCTCTGCTGCCCTGTGCATCATCTTGACAATGACATCCGGTGGCCACGAGCCTCAGAAAGCACGCTGTCAACCGGGTAACGTGCCAGCAGTGAAAAGCACCCATCGAACCACCTGCATCCACTGACGGCTGCCTGCTGCACAACAGCAAGGTGCCGAGACCAGCGCGCGGGGGTGCTCACCAGCAACGAATGCAAAAAAACATGTGCTGGCACAGCATGAGGTTGATGGTGCACATGCAATGTGGGCACCACGGCAAAACAAAAGCACCTGATTGGCAGCTGCCCAGAAGTGAGCAGCGCGCGCATCCATAACCACAGCGCTGCTAGCTTGACCTGCTGCATACATGGAGTTTTGCTGGGGCAACTTGCCGCATCACAATCTTTGCTGTCAATACAATCAACACGACAGAAGCATGCAGTACTGAATACTACCTAAGCCGTACAATGCTTAAGCTACTGGACAGTTGATATGCTGGCCCAACGCAAGTCTGCGGCACGGCTGCTGCGTCGTCTCAGCGCAGGCACAGCTGCCTGCTGTTGTAGCCCAGGGGCCCTGAGAGCCGCTGCTGGCAGCAGACACGTTCACCACACATAAGATGTCTGCAAAAGGCGCATGAACATGTGGAAAGAAGGGGCGCCGGCACAGAGCAACGCGTGCTCGAACGCAATGCTAAGTGGCTGCAACAAACACACAACAACAAGCTGATGCAAAGCACATTGCACAGCCGTCCTTGTGCCAGTGACATCAAAGCAGACTGCTAGCTCCCCCTCAACCAGCGCCATGATATGCTGCAGCCCCCAAACAGTGCGCTGCAACATGAGCCGCACAGCGAGCTGTCAGCCACAGCACTGGGCTGCAATTGCAGAACACACAAAGGTCACAACCAGCTGACCCTTCTCCTCGGTGGCAACTGCAAACAAGACAGATGAGCAGGCAGATATGGCAGGTTTGCAGTCCCAAAGCTGTTCCATACAAAGGCCGGGCCAGGCACATCAAATGCCGGCAGCTGAGCACCAGTCCAACCCCCTGGTTGCTCTTCAGCAGGAAATCCTTCCGCCAGCTGCCTCCAACTGCCTCCAAGCTTTTTGTGCCGCAAGCTGGCAGGCCCGCAAGCAGCTCGCCCACTCAGAGGCTGCCTGCTGCATGCAGGACCAGCTCCTGCAGCAGCTGCTGCTGCCCCTCACCCACAGGCGTCAGCATGCCAGTCAGCACCACCAGCGCCTTGGGCCACACAGGGAACAAGCCGCGAGCCTGCCGGCCTGCAGCAACCAGCAGTCCTGCAAGCTGCACCACAGGCATGCCCAGTGTGGAGGGGAGCTGCGGGCAGCGCCCTGCCAGCGCAGCCGCCTCGCCAACCAGGCTTGCTGCAGGCACCTGCCAGCAGCACAACAGCAGCAGGCACGGCGCAAAACAGAGGAGGATCGCATGAATTGGTTCGCCTGCCCGCTGCAGATGCTGCCGCGGTGTTGTGCACTCTGCCATCATGCCAAGGGCATGCGCAGACAACTGCACATTCCACTGCCCTTCAGCTGGGTGGCATGGTGCAGCTCACTGACACAAATGAGCGCACTGACAGCACCGCTACTCCAGCCTGTTGCAGAGTCAAGTTCACATTGTGCAACCGCCAAGCAGAACCACGCCCCCACTTCAAAACAACGCAGCAGCATCTCACCTGGCGGTCCACCTGCCCAGCCAGCAAGGCTTCCAGGTACAGGTCCACCACTGCATATGCGCTCGTGGGCGCGCGGCATGCAGCACCACACGCCTCACGCAGCTGCGCCGCAGCCGACACCAGCTCTGCAAGCTGCAGGCCAAACTGGCCACACACGTCCTGCTCACTCGGCAAGCTGGCACCAATTGCTGCAAGCTGGCCTTTCGCGGCGGCGGCCTGCGCAGCTACCACCACGCATGCGGCGAGCATGTGCGCCTGCGGCACTGCACCAGGAGGGGGCAGTGCTGCGCCATCCTGCTCCAGCTGGCTTGCAGGAGCATCCACCAGGTTGGCCGCTGCTGCGGCGTCCAGCAGTGCCAAAGCGCTGTGTGGCAGCTGCGGCAGCAGTGGCGCCAGGTGAGCACAGCTGGACCGCAGCTGCTGCCACAACGCAGGGCGAGCCGCACAATAAGGCAGCGGCAGGCTCTGCAGCAACAGCAGCAGGGCGGGCCAGGTAGCAAGCGTCAGACCTGGCGAGTGGGCCCCGCCCCCCGGGGCATGCCTACCAAGAAGAGCTACCCGGCAACAGCGCTCATTCTGCGCATCTGCTTTGCATTGCTGTTGCCACATGCGCACACCAAGCAGCTGCATGGCCATGCGGGATGGCAGCAAACACCCTCCTCAATACTCCGGCCCCTGCAGGGAGCCTCCCCATGCGTACCTGCGCCCGGCCCGCCTCCTGCGCCTCCAGCAGCAGCGCCCTGCTGTGCGCCAGCGCTGCCTCCTCTGCCTCCTGCAAGCTGCTCTCCTGCACACGCTCCAGCTCAGCGGCAGGAGGCATCACAGGGCACATCAGCACCGATGCATCAGACAGCAGCCAGGCCGCAAGGTCGGCGGCAGGCGCGCTGAGGGCCACATGCAGCGTGGCTGCAGCGGGCTCCACCTGGAAGGGCACACCTGGCGCCTGGCACCACTGCAGAGCATAGCAGCAGCGCAAATGCAGGAGAAAGCTTGGAAGTCGAAGCCGTGGTGAAGGTTAAAGAAAACCTCACAGGCTGCTGACTACTCAACATATCAGCAGAAGTGCCGAGCTGGGTGCTTGCGGGCGTCCAACAGCAAGACCGACAGCACTGCGACCGCAGCGCCCACGCACAAACTCTTTCGCGAGCACTGCGTAGGCCCGCTCCACAGCGGCCGCGCCCACCTGTGCCATGGCTGCGGCCAGGTTGGCCACCACTGCCTGGCCGTCCCCCAGCAGCACCACCACGCTGTTGCGCAGGATCTTGGGCCCGTCGCGCTGCACCCGCCCCCGCAGCTCTGCCAGCAGCCGCCACAGCCCGATGCACGCCATGCATGCGCCGGCAACCGGCAGGCTGAACTCGACCGCCGCGTCTGCGGGCCGCACGCTGACAGACAGCCTGAACACACCCTGCTTGCAGGCGCCCTCAAACACCTGCAGCGCCAGCAGGCAGCTGCTGACGTTGCCGGCCCCCCACAGCGCCTCGATGGCTGTGGCCGTCGTCTGGCTGTCAGGGCGGACGCCGCTCGCCAGGAGCTTCTGGTAGGTGCGGTGCGCGCCCTGCCAGTCGCAGCACTTGTCCTGCAGCTGCATGATGATGTGTGCAGGCGCGGCCATGCCCGCCTTGCTTGAGGCAAGCATGTCGCCCAGCAGCTTGCGCGCCTTGGCAAGCTGGCCTGCGCTGGCGCACGCGCCAATTGCAGCCGCATAGCACTGCGGGGTGAGGCGCAGTGACAGCGCCTGCATCTGCTCGAGCAGGGAGACGGCCACAGCGGCTTGGCCGTGCGCCTCTGCTGACTGCAGCAGAGTAATGAAGGTGGTGTGCGTGGGCTGGCAGCCCTGCTGCTGCATCTCGCTGAACAGCTGCTGAGCAGCTGACAGTTGCTCCTGCCTGCAGGCGTTGCAGGTGGCGCATGGGCAGGACGATGGCATTACGGGGCAGGGCAGGAAGCAACCGCCAAAACAGGCAGAGCACAAGCACGAGCAAATCAGATCAAGGTGCCAAGGCGCAACTATTGCACTATACAGTGCCGTCAATCATCCTTATCAAGTCATGCATGGAGACGTGCACTGCGCACAGGCTTTGATGGACTAGCCAGCAAGCCCACGGTGTCAGGCTTGCAAAAAAACTTTCGGCTGCTGTCATTTGGTTGAAGTTCAGCAGAAACTCACTTGCAGTGTGCCAGAATGACCGCATTGTAGGTGCCCACTGTCGGTGGCACCTTCTGGCTTGCCATGCGGCCATGCACCGCAATGCAGCTGGCAAATTGCCCTGCTGCATTGCAGGCGTTCATCACGATGTTGAACGTGCGCGGCTCAGGCACCAGCCGCTGCAGCAGGAACGCACAAGGCACAGCACAGAACGGCAGCTGTCAGAGCAGCAGCTCAAGCTGTGTGCCACGACAGCCGCGTTGTTGCTGAAGGCACCCGGCCAGCAGGCTGGCAGCTGACCAGATGATCCCAACCATGCAGCAGGCCGAGCATGCTTGCAGATGCCCCTCCCGCATGCAACCTCCACTGCCTTTTCACCTAAGATCCGTTCACAGCTGCAGCAGCGCTGCAACGCACCAACACCAACACCCAGCTGGCTTTGCCGAACCTCTTGCCTTGACTGCTGCAGCACAGCAGTCCACCGTCACCTGCAGCAGCACCCAACCCAGCTCCTGGCCTGCCCCACCTGCTGCTCAAGTGTGTCCAGCACGCCCACTGCCTTGCCCCACATGCCGCGCTTGGCATACACCTCAAGCAGCGTGTTGTACGTCACCAGGTTGGGCTGCAAGCCCTCCTGGAGCATCTGCATGCAGCCAGCACAGGCAGCAAACAGTGCCCAGTGTCGTACCGCCAGCCATGCCAGCAGGTCAAACAAAGGCCAAACAAAGGCGGTATCCTTGCACGCACCACACCCAGATGGTCTTGTAGCACACAAGAAACCAGCAGCCTGCCATGCAGCACAGCACACTCAGCCACCATTGACTTGGAGCAAGCACGTGTCTGTCAGTGCCTGGCTTGTCTCACCTCCCATCCCCACCTGTGGCCCACCAGCACCCAAGCCCAAGAGCATACAAACAAAGGACACAGCTGAACGGCAGCTCCAGCCCCGCCAACAAACAAACCCAGATGAGTAGGCACCTGCTCGAAGACGTCCAGGGCCAGGTCCAGCTCCCCTGCCTTGACGCACACGTTCAGCATGGAGCTGTAGGTGTGCGTGTTGGGCGGCACGCTGCGCTGGCGCATCTCGTGCACCAGCTCAAGCGCAGTCGGCAGGTGCATGTGGTTAGTGCACTGCGCCTGCGCTCACAGAAAGAAAGAATGTGCCAAGATGCAGCAAGTGATAGTGGTCAACACGACACTACTGTGTGGGAGTGCACACAATGGTTGCTGCTGCTGCTGCTGCTGCTGCATGCACATGCACGCACAACTTGGTCCGCCGCGTTGCTTGTCTGGTGACTGGCAGGCATGGTGATATCAGGTGTACTGGGCTGAGACCTGGCAGATGCGCGCATATACTCCGGCCCAATTGTTCGCTGCAGCCTGTCCTGCCCATAATGCTGCTGCTATGCTGCTGCTGCTGCTGCTGCTGCTGGCTAGCGCTGCCAACTGCAGGTCACGGCAACTTCCGCACTCACAATCATGGTGGTGTACGTGAACACATCCAGCAGGCCGGCATACTGTGGGTGCATCTGCTCGTTCAGTGAGCGCAACCAGTCAAATATCTCAAACGCCACCTCACGCAGCCCAGTCTTGCTCAGCTCCTTCAGCAGCGCTGCCAGCGCCCTGCAACAACCCAGCAGCTCACAATGCGTGGCTGCGTTTTCTGGGTACCAAGCAGTAAGCCTGAGCTGCGAACAGCTCCAAGAAAAAGTGGTAACTACAAGTTGCTGTTGCTTTCACAACTGTCACAAGGGACGTGTACTTCTGCTGCAGATGCTGCTACCTGCCAGGTGCACATGGTGAACAGACTAGCGGCATTACCTGCTGTCTAAAGAGCGCAGGCTGTCTGCCACCACAGGGATGGCTGAAGTCCCGCGCGGCATGCTGCGCAGCAGCTGCAGGATGTCCTCTACAGGTGTAGCCTGGCCCACCGCTGCTGCTACATGATTGCTGCCGCCTACGCCGTGTACGGCTGCCCACATACTGTTGGCATAGCCGTTTCGTGATCGCGTATGCTGCTGCTGCTGCTGCTGGTGCTGGTGCTGGTGCTGGTGTACGCCGGCAGCCGTGTAGACCTGCCGAGGCTGGTATACTGCTGTTGGCGCGCCTTGGTAAATTGCCGAGCCGGTCTGAAATCCCATCTCGACCATCGGCGAGCATCCAACCACCATATTCATTTGAGGCATCAACTGGACGCCAGGCTGCATCATATGCTGCGCAGGAGCCATCACTCCCTGTGGCAGCACCAGGTACTGTTGATTCTGCAGATAAGCCGTGTGCAGGCCCGGCCTGGAGCCTGCCACGACATAGTTTGTTTGATAGACATTGCCCGAACGTGCCGGGTCATTATCTGCTGCCACGAAATCCTGCGGTATGTTCATCATCGTCGCCACCCCGTCTGCGCGGATTTATGCTACACCAACAACTCCATATGCTCAAGCTTGCTGTTAAGCTCCACAGTGCGGTTGCTGTTGATGCCGGTGCTGAACGCGTGAGTGTGTGGCAGCAACGGAAAACAAAGCAGGGAACGCCCGGCTTTTGGCGAGCCAAGTCTGCTGCCTCAGTTGCAAGCAATTCACACCCACAATATGCCCTGTATTCAACAAGTACTGGCTATAATTCCTTGAACAGTGGCAGGCAAATTATACGCAAAGCCGCTCCTAATACAACCGCAGTAAGAATGCTTGCGGCTAAACAGATAGCTAGTTCTGATACAGATCGGCCCCAATTTTAGGGGTAACTGGTTTAGAAAGCAAGGGAGACACAAGTTCACCAGGGTTCTGCAGAGCTGCTTGGGCTGAAACGGCGTGCTACGACTATTTTTGAAAAAGGCAACGAACATTCAAATGGTCAATCAAACTCCAGGAAAAGCCCACACGAACTGCCGTGCATAATTACGACATGTACTCATTAGAAAGGTGGCGCTACGGAGGCGAACGGAGGCGAACGGAGGACAGCTGGCCCGTAAGCTTCAAAAGATGTCTGAGTTTGTAACTATAATGCATATATCTGCCAAGACCGCCGCCACAGCAAGGCACCTCTCCTGGGGGTTACTGAGGGAGTCCCTCAGAGGGACAGGATGGGATGACTGTTTGCCAGACTTTGGGCCAAATGGTAGAAGCGGCTTCTACGATAGGGCAGAGATGAAAGCAGCATGTCACGCTGCCAGATAGAGACTCTATGCTTTAGCACAATGGCGTTGCCTCAAAGTGTTTGGCATCAAGCAGCTGCTAGCGCTGCCTGCTTGATTAACAGCGGCACGGCCGTGTAGATGTGTTCACACGTTATAACACCTACGGCTGCGTACCACATGATCTCACTTGGTCATTTACCCACTTGTCAACAGTGCCGCAGTCACACGTCATCATGGCATATGTCATGCGGCATGACTCATACCTCATTGCACTACGTGGCATGCCATGCAATATGACAACCGTCCAGCTGCACATGTGATCAATAGAGCCCAGATTCTTCAGGCGAACCTGGCCAATGAGCGACACAGCCTGTTGCAGTCATTGCATGTCTTGCTAATGACTGTGATGCTTCCGCTGCAGCTAGCTGCAGCACTATAATTAAGGTGTTGCTCGCAGCACCTCGCAGACTGGCTTGGCGGCGCCATCTGCTCAGCAACAGCTGTAACAAGCAGCAGTTGTCACAATAAGCAGCACTTTTAGCAGTTGTGTAATTGGCAGGGAAACAAAGTGGGTGGTAGCAGAGTCCGCCAAATCCCTCATGCAAGACTGCGCATGCAAGCAAAGCTGACTTCGCACTCACTGTGAAATGCACTGTTGGCAGTAGCTGCACGCTTGAGCTCAGCTCAACTTGAGCTTCTTAGAGTAGGCTGTTGTGACAGCCAAGAGCCAATACAGCCGCTTTGGCACTAAGAATGGCAGCTCGGTGGCGCAGAATATATCATGCGACACACATCATCATCATCATCATCATCATCATCATCATCATCATCATCATCATCATCATCATCATCATCATCATCATCATCATCATCATCATCATCATCATCATCATCATCATCATCATCATCATCGTCATCGTCATCATCATCATCATCATCATCATCATCATCATCATCATCATCATCATCATCATCATCATCATCATCATCATCATCATCATCATCATCATCATCATCATTATCACCATCATGTTGTTGATGATGATCATAATCATGTCACCCAATCAAAACATAGCATCAACGCCATCTACCCTGCGCCCTATAGGAGCGGAAGAAGAGGCTGAGGGGGCACTGCTGCAAGAGGTGTGCACCTTTTACTTAGATCCCAAGCCTGCACAAGAATCAGCAACATGCCTCGAAATTAAACGACATGCTCCAGCACAAACCCACATGTCATCAGACACAAATCGTATGCGCGAATTAGAAATGGGCAAAGAATGGTTGTGCCAGCTTGCCATGCCTGCTCTGGTTGTGCAGATGATAACTTGTGTGTACTTACATCCCAGCAACGTAGTACATGTTGTGTAACGTCAGGCCCTTACATAACAAAATCCAAAGCTGCTGTCAAGTGCATATGTGCCTTTGCAAAGCTCCTGAGGAGTCACACCACAGCAGCAGGGAGGTAGCAGCAGCCACCCCCTTCAGCAGCATCATGCTGTTGTTGGCACCATGCCAAACCGTGAGGGCTTTGCCTGGTGACTTGCGATGCAACATGGATGCTTGCACCGTAAGTCGGCGCAGCTGCTAGCACTCAAGGCAAGCCGCAGGCAGTCAGCAGCTTCTGCCAATGCTGCAGCTCCGGAGGTCCCCATGGCGCCTTCAGTCAGCTTCCTGCGAATCCAAACGCCTGCAGGTGTAGTTTGCTCTTGGGGAGTTGCAAGCCGCCCTTGCTCTTGGCCTGCTTAACGACATGACTACCTTTTTGTTGGTTCCACCAACTTCTTGCCTCTCTGCTCCAGCCATGCGTCCCCCAGCGTTCTGCCATCAACATACGGGTTGCTACTCTGCTGCAGGATCTCCGCCAGCCCCTTCCTGCCTCGCCGTAGCTCGGGCCCTGCGGGCGTAGACGGCACAGCAGCTCACTGGGCGGCAACATGGCTGGTACATATGAGGCAGCTGGCGCATGGATGCATGCAGATGTGTCCCTGCATGGTCTTACCATGGAATCTGGGGAAAGCTGAGCCTTGATGCCACTGTGGAATCGGCAGGGGTATGCACACCAGCACGGCTTGCACGGCACACAATGTGGCACACGCACACCCTACATGCCCATTACAGCTTCCTCAGACAGCAACCAAAGCATGCGTGCAAGGGGCAGGTGTGGTGCGTGCACCTGCCACAGGCAGGTGCCTGATGCGGTCTCCTTTTGGAGTTGCGGGCACCACAGCTGTGTGTGCTTGATGTGCCTAGATGCTGCCTGCACCAGCAACGGCAAAGATGCTGCAGTGGCAGCGGCACCCACCTGGCACCTTGAGCTTGCCAGACGGCTGCAGCCAAGCATCGTCCAGCGCCCGCCCATCAGCATACGGGTTGCTGCTGCCATGCGCCAGCACCTCTGCCAGCCCCCTCCTGGTAGTGCCCGCGGCCACCTCTGGCGAGACCAGGAACTTCTTGCCCTTGTGCGTCAGCCACGCATCATCGCCAGCACCGCTGGGCCCCAGCTGGCTGCTGCAACAGCAGGCGACGAAGCAGGCAGAGCACTGCACCGTTGCACGATGCAGCCACGTTCATACATATGTGAAGCCGCTGTGCGCAGCGGACGCAGCAGCATCCTCCCAGAGGTGCATTGAGGACCATGGTCGCATCGCAAACCACTGCTTCCGGCCAAGTGTGTCTTAGCGCCAGCAGCTGGCAGCAGTCACCACCCTCTGGTGGCTCGAAGGTGGCCCGATGGCCACGGCAACTGGTGTACCCCCACAGCTGCCCAACACCATGGCAGCACTCAACCACACCCTCAGCAGTGCCGCGTGCACCCACCAGCCACTCAGCACGTCAAACAGGTCTCTCCTGCCACCTTTGGCCTGCTGCTGCACCATGCTCTTGCCGGGCCTGTAGGGCTCTGGAGCAGGCGCTGGCCCGTAATCGTCCAAGTGCAGGTGGCTGGCCTTCTGCGCAAGGTCCAGGGGGTCCGCCGCCTTGACATGGTACTGCGCGGTCACATCGTCGATGCAGTGACCTGCACACGGCGGCAGCACGGCGACAGCAACATCGCACTTTGTTTTCGGCCGTGTGCGCAGTCTCAACAAAGGAGGGAATAGGTTGATACTTGCCAGGAAAGATGACATGCCCAGGCTTGCTGCTTCAACGCATCGGTGTGTGTGATTTGCAAAACGATAGGAGCCACCGCGTGTTAGTATACAGCCCCCTCCCTCCCCCCTCCAATCAGCTCAGATGACAGTGATGCCTGCTGATGCAACCCACAGCTTCTGCCCTGTGATTGTCATCACAGGGGAGCAGTGCCCACAGGAGATTTGAGAAAAATGTACGCCAGTACTGCACTCTGCACACGCAAGCACTTGTGCAGCAGAGAGGCGTCGACACGCAGCGCAAGCCTCCATATTTTGCCCTTGCGTGCGTACATGTGCTCAGACATGTGCGCACATGTGCTAAGACGTGTGCGTGCATTTGCTTGGACATGCACAGTACAAACCAGCCACCCAGCTGCTGCTCACCATAAGGTGTGGCGTGGATTTGGCCTGCCGCCCAGCGCTGCACCTCCAGCGTCGGCCGCACTGCAGCCTTGGCCAGCCTGTTGCAGCTGCTGCCACCCAGCCTGGGGCTGCCGCAGCTGCCGCAGCTGCGGCTGGTCCCGCTCCCCGCTGCGGCTGCTGCTGCAGCTGCTGCCGCGGCTGCATTCCTCAGCAGCGCTTTCTCAGCCTGTGTCTTGAGCAGGTCGCGCTTCAAGGGGTCCACCAGGTCACCAGTGGGCACACGGATGGCAGTGGCAGCAAGCTGGTGCAGCGGGTCGTACTGCTCAGGGTCCACATGGTCCAGGAAGCACGGCCGCTTGCTGCTAGATGCAACGTATGCGTCGGACGCTGCCTGCAGGCTAGTCTCCAGCTGCTTGACCGAAGTCCGGCTCATGGCGTCGAGTATGCGCGCCTGAATTGGTTCGAACACCTGGCTGCTCCACTGCTGGTAGAGCTCTGCTTGGTGTGCGCGCTGGGTGGCCTCATCATGCTCCAGCACCTCGCTGATTTCCCGCATGATGCCGCTGCCACCGTTCAGCAGGCCGCCCAGCACCTCAGTGTACCGCTGCTGGAAGGACGCCTCATGTGCTGCTGCTGTCTCGGCTTGCTTGCGCTGCAAGGGCAGCAGGGGCCCCCGGTGTGCACCGCGGCATGGCGCCAGCGACAAATGAGGTGGCGGTGCAACGGAGGGCACGCATGCAGCTGCACAGGTGCCTGCTGCTGTGATGATGCTGCCCAAAGGTCAGGTATGCACGGCTGCGGCTGCTTGTGTGACGTTGCTGCCGTCTGCCCACCTGCATGGCTGCCCTGAAGGCTGCCTCCTTGCTGCGCGCCTGACCCTCAAGCACTGAGCGCTGTGCTGCCTTGCGCGCCTCCCATGAGCTCCATGCAACTCTGGAGACAATCAGACAGCAGCAGCAGCAGCAGCAGCAGCAGCAGTACATGAGGGAACAGCAGCGTTGCATTGACATGTGAAACCAGACCCAGGGAGCTAAACACGATGCACTCCTGGTGGTATGCTATCATAACTACTCCTGACCAGTTGCTGAGTGTGTGCTTGACACATGCCTGTTGATTCTGAAGGCATTGCAAGTACATCAAAGGCGCCTCATGCAAGCCCTGACAGCAACTGGCCAGAGTATGACAGCACATGACGCTCAGATGGTGTTTGGCATGCCAGCAACCAATGTTGCTCACGTGCCAGGGGAGTCCAGCTCCGCTGTTGCTGGCTTTACGTGCTGTTTTTTGCTGCTGCTGACTGAAGAAGCACACATCTCCTGGAGCACAGCTGGTTGATAAGTCCTGAGCCGCTCATTTTTGCTCCATGTTGTCGCCATCACTGCTGTACTGAGGCAGGCACAGGCCCAGACACAAGTAACGAGCGCGTCAACTTATGCTTTGTGTTGACACTTTTTATGCCATCAGTAGCCTTGGCAGCAGTGTGTCGGCCGTTTGCTACAACGAGCACACCTGAAGTGCCCTCAAGCACTCCTTGCTGCTATGCCTGCCCCGCTGCTCAAGGAAGCCCCGCAGGACATCCAGTCAATACCAATTTCATAAAATCTCCTCTGCAGTCGGGGCCGATAGGTGGAACGAACATGTGCATGCAGCGAATTGTGTGGCGCCAAACTTGACGTAACAAGTTGCAACTCGATGAAACTGTAGAATCGAAGCTAATCCACGTCACATTAAAATAAGAAAGGTAAATAAGAAAGGTACAAACGGCCAATGAGTCTCATGATATTGTTAAGGTGCGCCAGACAAAATAACACACCAAGCACCTTCCTGCTCAGCCTAGCTGTAGCTGTACACTGCTGCTTGGCAGCCTGTGCATCATATTCGGTCACAACAACAGGCCACAGTGCATCTTTCAGCGCAACACTAGTACAGTCACAACACAACCGTTACTATAGTAGTTGTAGCTGCATGTGCACTATATTTTGACGTATGCATTCAACACAGCGCAGGGCCCTGATGTAGCGCTGATGCTATGGCTTGAATGGGTAATATGATGATGATGATGATGATGATGATGATGATGATGATGATGATGATGATGATGATGATGATGATGATGATGATGACAGCGCAGGGCCCTGCGCTGTGTCCGGTACCGGGTACTGGTGCTTGTGCTGCTACGTAGTACTTGGTACCAGCAGCCTGCAAGCTGACGAAAGTACACGGTACTAGCATGCATAAACAATTACTGTATTTGAAAAACACAGCGCTGCTTGTGCTTGTGCTGCTGCTAGCATCAAGCCAGCACACGTGCACAGATGGAAGGAATGCACATGCACTCCTTTGCGTGCATGCAGTGCTGTGTCCTGTTACATAAACACATGGACAACATGCAGCATTGCAAGCCCGCACTACTTGAGTACTTAAGTACCCTGCTGCAATTACTATGCCTCATGAAGTCTGCAGCTGCAGTCTGTGCCATGCACACAATGACACAATGCATGCACTGATGGTGGTCTGCACGGAAACTCAACTGCCCAAGCCGCCACACTGTGGAACACAAATCAAACAGTGTGTGTGCCCTGAACAAACTGCATGCGTGCAGAGACCCGTGTTCACATCGTGATGGCTGCATGATTCAACACAAATCAGCACTGTCATTGCAGCACCACAACTTCAAGCACGGCAGAGCACGGCGCCCTTCAGCCTGCTGAAACAATCAGTCGTCACCAGGCCCGCGTATGAAAACCAAAGCAGTTGCATGCACAGCAAGCACATGTGGCGTTCCTGCGGCACCACCCCCACATATCCTCCCAAAACAGCTGCAAGCGCTGCGCAGGGACATGTGGTCTTGCCACCTATGACGCCAACCATTGCACAGGGGACAGGCAGCCCAGGCACGATACGACCTTCACACGTTGCTCACGCCTGGTGCCTCCGCAACGGCGAGTAACAACTAGATACATCCAAAGCTGCTGCTGCCAGCTGCTGCCACACCAGCCGCAGTCAGTAGCAGCCCAGGCACAAGGGGCGGCGTACGTGTCGACTGTGTGAGGGCAGCCTGCATGCTGTACTGTCTGCACAACCTGAGTGCAGCACCCGGTGCTCTCACGGCGTGGCAGGGCTAAGGTATGTGAAGCTGCCTGCTGACACACAACGTTCTGGTGGGGGGGCCAACTGGCTGCTTGTCAGCTCCACGCATTGGCAAGCGCGTACAAGTAGATGCAGGAAGTGACTGCCAGGGCATGGCAAGCCGCCAGCACTACGCCAACGCTCCACTGACAGACAGCAACTGCAGGTGCCAGGGCATGTGCGGCTGGGCTGCTGCCTGCCGCTGTAGTTGGCATGCCTTCCCCACGCATCGCCTGCATGTGCAGCGCCCAATCAGCATGTGCTGCTGCCAACTGCAAAGCAAGTGATAACTGCAAACGCTGATACATGGATGGCAGCAAAAGCATACGCAGTGACAAACGCAGCATTGTGCAGCTCCATTTTGGATCCACATACGTGCATGTTGTTGCAGCTGCTGATGTTGCTGCCACTGCTTCTGCACAGGAGCTGCTTGCCCAACGCTTGCAGTAGAGCAACACAGCCGGCATTGTGTGTGCTGCCACCAGGAAGACAACTGTGGACCTTTTGCAGCCCTGTAGGCTTGCACCCACCTGTGCAGTACACCATGTCATGCAGCATCATGCATCACGCTGCTGCGTTAGCAAACTTCTGCAGCTCTGCCCTCATGCGCTTCGCCTCAGCTGCCTGTTGCTGCTGCTGGTCTGTCAGCACTGCGCTGTGCAGGCCGTCATACAGAGCGACGCCTAGCAGCGACCCCAGCGCAAGTCGCTGCAGACAGACAGCACACGGCACACCAGAAGTCACACTGTACCCCTACACAAGCCACCATAGTTCACAACGCGTTGTTGCACAAGCTGTGGAAACTGAAACACGACAGGTCACTGCCGCATGATGAGGCATGCGTGGCATCAGCCAGGGTACAAGCATGGCCAGGTGCTGCTCTGCCCGCTCTGCTGGCCCACCTTCCACAGCCGCTGGTTGCGCTTGGCAACAGACACCCTCAGAGGCTCTGGCACAACAGCCAAGTACGCTGCATGGGCAGCTGCACTCCACATGAAAACTGTGCCTGTAGAGGCCAGGCACAGCAGCAACGGCAGCAGCGTGTCATGTAGAATGTCCAACCAGCAGGGCTCCATGCTTCCAAAACTGCCAACACCCTGCCCGTTTAGTTGTCAACAGCAGCATACAGCAAGATGCCTCACCTAGTCCCAGCATGGACTGCTCCCCATTCACTTTCAACCATTCTGCCAGCGCCTGCACAGGATGCATGCAAAGTTCGTCGCCAGGGCGCCAAGGGGGCAAGTTGATTGACCCAGCGGCGCATACGGTCCTACCAGCCGTACTGTGTTAGCACTTGAAGTGACAAGAGGAGTTTCAGCAGACATGTTGCCGCTGGTGCTGCTACTGCCACTGCTGCTGCCACTGCTGCCGTTGTAGGTGTACTGCTGAAGCCGTACGCTGGAACAAGCCTCGCGGTACCATCTTACCCGTAATGAGATCAAGCATCATTTTGCAGTGCGTCGCATTCACTCAGAACAGCAAAACCCCAGACTTGTCCCCACGTGACTTGTTCGAAGCCCGCGGGAACCTTGGGGCGTCGAAGCCGACGCATTGCTGGCATCGCCTCTATATAATCATAACCAAGCAGAGCTGTAGCAGCTAACCAGCTGTAACCAGTAGATCGCAACTATGCAGGTGCAAGCCCTACAGACCATCGCAGCTGGCAGCACTGCCAGCTGCCGCTTCAGGGCTCGCAGTGTACGCGTGTGTGCAACTGCAGTGGTAAGTCTTATAGCAGTACTCTTGGCACCATGGCGTCTGCCCGCTGGTTCACTGCTGACCGAGCGCTGCTGTGCTGCAGGTGTCTGCACCTGCTCCTACAGCCCAACCTGGCTGCAAAGACGTGTGCAATGTAGCAGTGCTGGGAGCATCTGGTTACACTGGCGCTGAGGTAGTCAGGCTGTCAGCACTGCACCCGCACATCAAAATCACTGCACTCACTGGTGACCGTCAGGCAGGCAAGGTAAGCAGCTCACATGCAGCGTTCCGGTGGTAGCAGCAGCAGCTGCTTGGTACAGCAGGACTTGCTTGGCTACATGCATCACCATTAGCAGTGAGAGCAGCTTGCTACAGCTGATGCTCCAAGGTGCAGGCAACTGCATGACTCCAGCAACAACATGGTGAACAACTGTTACACGGCATGCACTCGTTCTCCTGGTGAATTTATGTCGACGCATGTCGATGCATGTCGATGCGCCTCTGTACCATGCATGACCGCTTCAACGGTTTGAACACTGCTCTCACACGCAGGCTTTCTCTGAGGTGTTCCCACACCTGGTGACAGCAGCAGACGTGCCCAGCCTGGTCAAGATCGACGACGTCGACTTTGCTGGAGTGGATGCAGTGTTCTGCTGCCTGCCGCACGCCACCACACAGAAGATCATCAAGGCGCTGCCGGAGCACTTGAAGATTGTCGACCTGTCTGCAGACTTCAGGCTGGCTGATGTCAACACATATGCCGAGTGGTGAGCTGCCGCTCATGGGGCAGCCGGCTGGGTCCAGCACGCACACTGCACACAGCAGCGCTGTGTGCTGGGACGTGTTGCGCGCCAGGGTGGCGTGCTGGGTGGCATGAGGCATAAGCTAGTTGCACGCCATGTCGCATGCACCAGGGACGTGGCGCTGCTTGCCTGGTGGCAGCACGCTGTGCCCTGAATGCCTGGAAGCCAGCAACCGCAGCATGCAGCCCCTGCAGACAACAGGCAAGCAAGAGCAGGTTGCCAGCTGCGGCGTTCAGAGAGGTTTTGGGGCGTGCCACTCTGCATGTCCTGCAAGCTACGTGTTCGCTTCCTGCAGGTATGGTGGCGAGCATGCCGCGCCTGAGCTGCAGAAGCAGGCAGTGTACGGCCTCACCGAGCTGTACAGGGAGCAGATCAAGCCTGCACGCCTGGTGGCCAACCCAGGCTGCTACCCCACCAGCGTGCAGCTGCCACTGTACCCGCTGCTCAAGAGCAAGCTCATCCTCAGCGATGACATCATCATCGACAGCAAGTCGGGTGCGCAGCAGAATTGAGCGCGTGTGCCTGGCGGCCGTGTGATCTGTGGGCTGAGTGCGAACAGTGGTGCAGTCGCTGCAAACCAGCAGCTTCAAGGCACCGCCAGACCTTTGTGTCCATATGGATGTGAAGATGAGCAGGAAGTGGCGCTGGTTGCTTTGCAAGAGCCTGCAAGGAGGTGCGCTGCCCGCTGAAGTTCTCTGGTGTGTTGGGCGTACAGCACCCTCGTGCACCTCTGACGTGCTTCCTGCATGCGCCGTGCTCCGTGCCGGGTTGCAGGCGTGAGTGGTGCGGGCCGCAGCGCCAAGGAGGCCAACCTGTACGTGGAGATCGCGGAAGGCATCAACGCGTACGGCGTGACGAAGCACAGGCACATGCCGGAGATCGAGCAGGGGCTGTCGGAGGCTGCCGGGAAGCCCGTCACCATCAGCTTCACGCCACACCTCATGCCCATCAGCAGGTGAGCAACGCAGGGCAGCAGCTGCACCGCCAGCAATCCAGCAGGGAACCGCATATGTACTGCGAGTGGCGCTGCCAGGGCTTCCGCGCGTGCTGCAGCAGCAGTAAGCCATCAGCAGCTGTTTGGCTCCTGCGGCGCTGTCTCATCTGCTTAATCCGCGACTTCCTGCAAGCAAAGCTGCGCTGACTATGCCATTGCTTGGCACTTTTCACCTGTCCTGCAGAGGTATGCAGTCCACGATGTATGTCAAGCTGGCGGACGGCGCCAGTGTGGACGACCTGCGCGCAAAACTCACTGAGACCTACGCCAAAGAGCCGTTTGTGCGAGTGCTGGACAAGGGCGTGGTGCCACACACACGTCACGTGCGCGGCAGCAACTTCTGCCTCATGAACGTGTTCCCCGACAGGCTGACAGGGCGCGCGATTGTGATTGCGGTGATCGACAACCTGGTGAAGGGTGCCAGTGGGCAGGCCATGCAGAACCTCAACCTGGTGATGGGCTACCCAGAGACAACCAGCCTCATGCAGCTGGCCATGTTCCCTTGAGCCAAGCAAGCAGCAAGGCATCCAAGGCAGCGCCTGACCTGCTGCAGCTGCAATGCAGGTGCTGCTGTCATGTTGTATGGTGTTGTGCTCTCGGTGCAGCTTTGGGTAGCAGTGATGTTGTACGCTGCTTGTAGACTAGCGGTGCATCAGAGCAGCAGGTGCGGAGGACAACAAGCATAGCTTCTTGCACAATGTTACACTGAAGCTGTTTGAAGCTTTAAAAGACTTGCAGGAAATGCTCCCAGCATGTGCAGTGTGTTCCAAGTGGTTGTTCATGTTTTTTCAGGTGCTTATAGTATTGTAGGGGCATGCCCACCACAAGGATGCAGTCTGTATATGACTAGCTTGTGAGCGCGCATGCCGTCATGGTGTGTACACACCGTACACAAACATGTTAATTGTATGCAGTGTGTGTTGCTGGCTGTGATGTTTGTTGCACTTGTCATGGTACGCATGTGCATCCTGTGCACATGCAGATGATTAGGTGAGCAGCTTCATGTGTAAACAGTCGGCCGGTCCATTCAAATCAGTGAGTGGGCGATGTTCCTGTCGTGTAACATCCAAACTGTGAGTCGACTCAAAGTAGGACGTCCTACTTCATGTGCCACGGTCGTATTTGCTGGTTGGTAAGGCAGTAGCATGCGTCACAGAAAACTGCGTGCAGCATCAATGCCTGCAGCATCAGTACCTGCCAGTGCTGTACCAGCAGTTGCGGGCTGACGGCAGCCATGAGTTTTGGTACACCAGCTTGCTTGCCTTGCAGCAAACAATGCTACACTTCATATCATTGTTCAGAGGTGTGATAAGCAGCAGCACCAACACCTAGCAGAGTTTACTGTTTTGGCAATTTGCACATCATCATCATCATCATATTACCCATTCAAGCCATAGCATCAGCACTTTTGGCAATTTGCACATCAAAACGTCAAATTATTCAACAAGCGTGTCTGCACTCTTCTGAGTGTGTACTACAGTGCAGGCCTCAACCAAAGGCCTGCATAATGACTTCATCTCAACATTGGCCCGAGTTAACCTTCACATACGCTTTGTGCCGCGCAACTACCATGCCAATTGTAGCAACTGACAGCCCAGACAGCACATGAGGCCACATTACGCAGCGGCTGCAGGCAGTGCCAGATGATTATGTGAAGCATCCCGCAGTTGACAAGGCAGGTGCCAGGTCTGGATCCACTTATAGCTTGATCTAGTCGTGTCAGCTGGTATTGGTTCACAACACTGTAGCAGGCGCTGGCTCCCCAAGGTTGCTGTTGCCGGTGCCATAATCAGCCGCCAACGCTTGCTAGCAGGGGCTGCTTTACGGGACACCCCAGGTAGAATGGCAGCAGCCAAAGCTTGGTGCTGTGGGCGGGACGCTTGCATTGAGGGCAGTCAGTATTCAGAGCTTGGCAGCTCGCCAGCGTCTACTTCTGCACTCATCTGCTCACTGACACTGCCCACTTCTCGCTCCAGATCCTGCTTGGCCTTCATCATGCCGGCCATCTCCTGCCGAGCCTGCTCCAGCTGCGCGCTGATGCTTGCTATCTCTTCATCAAGCTCCATCAACTCAAGCTCGCCATGCTCAAACCCTCCATGAACAGCATTATTGCTGTTGCCTGCTGCTGCTGCCAATGCCTTAGGTGAGCCCTCTGTACCACCGCTGTCTCCTGCTGCATTGTCACGTGTCGTTGCTGGTGTTCTGGCAGCACCTGTGCTGTCGATGCTGTCTGCTGCCAGTGGTGCCAGCAGCTCCAAATGGTCGCGCATGCGCTCCAGCTCAGCATACAGCTGCAGCTTCCAGGTGTCTGCCTGCAGGTCTTCCAGCTGCACGGACGCGTGTTGAGCAGGTGGGCAAAAGTGTGGCGAACGTCAGAGGCTTTCCAAGATGCTTTTAAGTGGCATGTGCACTGGCAGTGAGACTATTGCTGTATTGAAGGCAGTACATGCTGCAGGCACAGGGTTGCAACCTTACGGCAGCCACACTAGTCGCCCCTTGCTGCTGCCACTGGATGATCCAGGCCTGCTGGGCCCTGTACTGAGCTCACCTCCTGTGTGCAGCTTTCCTTAATGGCCTCCAGCTCTGAAGTAGCCTGGTTGTTGCTGCACAGCAACTCCGCTACTTGCCTCTGCGTCTTGATGACTTCCTCCACCATCTCCCCAGCTTCGAGGTTCCAGTCTGTGGCATGTTAAACAAATAGAAGCAAGTGAAAAGCAAGGAGCAGTGCACGACGAGCTGCATGCTGCATCGTAAACTACAGTACAACCGTGCCGCCCCAGCCCGGTCATTTTGCCTGTCCATGGTTCCTTGCTATCAACCGCACATCAACTGCCGGGCCTTGCCGGCGTGCTCTGCTGCCCAAAAACAAGAACATAAGCCTCCCTGGTCATTGTTGCCGCATTGTGGGCAACACATGGCCAATCAGATGGTGCGGACAGATACCATCTCGATTGTGCCTGCTGCTGTTGACTGCCTGCCATCTCACCCTCTTCTGCCATCATAACACAGCTCCGCTCCTTGGCAACAGGTATTGCAATAGTAGCTGCCATTTGGCTCCTCGTACTCAAGTGATGGCGTGGCGCTGTATCAGGCTGATGCTTCTGCTCAGAGATGATTTGACCAAGGTCTGCTCGAATTCAACGGCGCTGTCGAAGCTGTGACGGCAGTTGTACTTCAAACAACTTTCCAGCACGAATGCTGCCTGGGCGTTGTTGCATGTCCCGTGCAGCATGTGGTACATGCATCGGCAGTTGTCACTGTCGGGCGCTGTAGCAGGGTGCAGTCGGCTCCCCGCTGGTTTAGCCGTACTCCGTAACCGTGATTACTGGACTGATTTTGAAAGCTCACCCTGCAGATCGTATGATAGTGCATTCGCTATTACCTTACCGGTTATTCACGTCCTGACACAGCAGCAGGCAGCATAGTCAAGTTCAGAAGACCTCTGTAGCTAATCAGTTGACATAAGGTGCTATGTAGCTGCTGCATCTAGCAGGCAGACAATCAACACCAGCCTACCCGCCAGCCAAAGCACCAGTGGGCGGCAGCAGCAGCAGTGGCAGCAGCAGCTGCACGGCCAGCACCATGGTGCTCAACATTGACCTGAGCTCCACCAAGCCAAGGGAAATGTGGAAGCATATAGCCCAGCGGCAGCCGGTGGGTGTCCCACAGCTGCAGTGCCGCAACCTGCCTTTTCACAGCCCCTAAGCATCCTCAGGAGATGCAGTGTCTGTTCGTGCATCAACCTGTTACAGCTCTTGCAATGTGCTGCCTGCAGGTGGTGATTCAGGGCGTTGATGGTGCTTGGGGCAATTTTACAGATGATTTGTTGGTGGAGAAAGCGGTGGGTGCCAGGCCATGGAGCCAGCCGGTCAGCGTGCCCTGCACGCGCCAGCATGGGCACAGTACTCAGGTGCCTGCTGCCCGAAATCGCTGCAAACATGCCTTGGTCTGGTTTGTGTGCATGCTGCCCTGCAACTGACAGGGTGACGCAACTGTGGTGGTCGAGCGCCGCAGCAATGGTGACGGCGCGTATGGCCAGGGCTTGAAGGTGCCGATGCAGCTGCAGCAGCTGGTGCAGCAGCTGCAGCAAGGCAACACCAGCCTGTACATGTCCACACAAGAGGTGCGTGCCCGCTGCACAACCACCGCAGCCTGGACATGCAGCCAGAGTTTGCTGCAGCATAGAAGCGTGTGACTGCTGCTGCCACAGGGCTGCAAGTCACCCACACTGGAACAGAACGCGTGTCATTGCCGCTGCATTCATAAGTCGCTGCAAACCTGACACCTTCTTTGCACTGCTTGACTGGGAAAGGCCTGCGACAGCTCCACCTGTGTTTCAGCCTGTGTTTTGTTTCGTTGATGGCAAGTGGTGCAGCCCAGGCAGTGGCAGCCATGCCACCACTGCCGGCCTTGAGCCCACCCCTCGCCCCTTGCTGGCATGCATCGCTGCTGCGCGCCTGCAGGTTGGGGTAGGCCGCGACGGGCACCCGCTGCTGTACGGCGCTCCCTTGGTGCAGCTGGAGGGGAAGTTCCCGCTGCTGCAGCCGCTGATGGGCCACCTGGTGCCGCAGTCGGTCAACATGTGGATGGGCTGCGCTCCCGAGGGTGAGAGCGGGACAGCAGCGGAGGGGGCAGCTGCTGCGAGTGCCAGGGGCTGCGACAATGCTGCACAGCAGCTGTGTGCTGCCAAGCACCAGCAGCAGCTCTGAGCGAGTGAGTGCAGCGCAAGGCCCTGTGCTGCACGTGCCAACAGTGATGGCCCTGCTGCTGCGTGTGGTATGCCCTGACTGCCACTGCTGCTGCTGCTGCTGCTGCTGCTGCTGCTGTTCCTGCTGCTGTGTTTTGCAGGTTCCTCTACGGGCCTGCATCATGACTTCCATGACAACCTGTACGTGCTGCTGCGCGGTTGCAAGCGCTTCAGGCTGTACCCGCCAGATGCAGCGCCGGACATGTACGTGCGCGGCAAGCTGAGGCACATCTTCCCCAACGGCCGCATCGTGTATGAGGGCCAAGGGGATGTACAGCCAGACGGCTCGGGTGAGGCTGCACAATCGACAGCTGACAGCCGATCCTATCAGATGGTGGTGTGTTTGTGTGTGCAGTGTGTGCAGCGATGTGCACACCTTGTGCTGAGAAACGCGTGTGTCAACATGCACACCACACCGTGAGGTCCCTTGATGGCTGCTGCATGCGCCGCGTTTGTGCCTGCGCCTCTCCTACGTACTTACCTGCAGACAAGCATGACGTGCACCTCTGGCGAGCCCGCAGCAACGCTGACGAGGCAGCGGCGGCAGCAGCAGCCGACCCCAGCCGCGCGCAGGAGGCAGACGATGCGCTGGAAGCGCAGCTGGAGCTGATGCTGCAGGAGGGTGCTGACGGCTTTGACGCTGATGTCGACGGCTTGGCTGATGACTATGTTGACAGCGATGCAGATGGCCCTGCTGATGACGACAAGGCCAGTGACGACCAGGAGCAGCAGCAGCAGCAGCAGCAGCAGCAGCAGCAGCAGCAGCAGCAGCAACAGCACGCAGGCAAGCGCAAAGGAATAGCTGGCACGAAGCAGCCGCAGCAGCCAGGTAAGAAACGGCAGAAGCAGGCAGGGGCAGGCCCAGGCGCAGCCGTTGCAGCAGGCAGCACGGCAGGGCCCGCGTCTGTTGAGCCGCCGCCGCCCAGTTTCAGCCAGGTGGACCTGTCGCTGCCTGAGGCTGTGCTGCGGCGGCAGTTCCCGCGCTTCCCTGGGGTGGCTGCTGCTCAGGAGGTGCTGCTGCAGGTAGGGTAGCGGGCGTCTGCCTGAACCGGGCCACGGTAACGATCTTCACCAGACACACCCTGGCTGCCTGGTCAAACTTATGTGCAGTGTTGTTGCATCCTCCCCGACTGCTTGTCATCAACGCTCTAATGCACCCTGCAGAAGGTGCACCTGCAAAAGTTGATTTCTAAGGCTGGTGCTGCCCCCTGCTGCTGCAGGCTGGTCAGATGCTGTACCTGCCTGCTGGCTGGTTTCACGAGGTGACCAGCTTTGGAGGCAGAGGTGAGCCGGCAGCAGCGCCGCACACCGCTGGTTTTGGCAGTGCAGAAGGGCGCGCCAGCTGGCTGGCTGCAGGCGCCCTGAGCTGGTGCATGCGCTGCAGTGCAGGTTGCATGCAGCCCGCTGAGTAACGAGGTCGCTGCAAAGTCAAGCCACACCATGCAAAGCTCGTGCTGCCGCTGCTGCTTGTGTGCTGCATCATTGTATGTCTCATCTGCTGCGGCGCAAAAGGTCTCGATGGCGGCCACCTGGCCATCAACTACTGGTACCACCCGCCTGACAACCTGGACAGCAGCAAGGCAGGCTTCCGGCAGCCCTACAGCAGCCCCTACTACCCCAGCCTCTGGGCACAGCGCCAGCCGTGGCTGCAGCAGGACACGCAGCGCTGGTGGCAGCACAAGCAGCAGCAAGGCGCAGCAGCGGGGGCCGCCGGCCAAGGTGCGCCGCAGCACCTGCGAGTGCAGACGCAGAGTGCTGGGGGAGGCAGGCATGTTGGCTGGCGTGAGGAGGTGCACAGCCCGAGCAACAAGTACCGCGTGGCGATGACCAGAGGCGGCACAGCCTCGGGCGACGCCAGCAGGGCACCTGGCGACAGCCAGCTCGGCAACGGGTGGGTGCAGCTGCGCTCCAACTCGTGCTTGTGCATAGCCCATCCTGGGTGCTGCTGTACGTGTCGTGCCGGCAACATGAGGACCGGCTCGTGCTTTGTACAAGGAGCAGAGAAGAAGCGGGGCATGATTGCGATGGGTGGTGCTGGCAGGCAGCCTATGGTGCGCCATTCCATGTTTGCTTGCACTGCACTGCGGCAGAGGTCCTGGACTACCCACTGGCCAGATGCGCCTCCTGGCCAACACTGCACTGCAGACTGCTTTCTTGTGTGTCTGCGCTTACTGCTGCCCTGCCCCATCCTTGGCCGCCTGCCTCTGCTGTGGCAGCAATGGCTGCTTGGAGCCTGACACCGGCAGTGAGTCAGACTCGCCCTGCAGCCGTCAGGATGCAGCAGCAGCAGCAGCAGCAGCAACAACAACGGGCAAAGCAGGCAAGAAGCAGCAGCAGCAGCAGCAGCAGCAGAAGGCTAGCAGGGTGCAGCAAGCCATGCATCATGCGGATGAATGCACGCTGCGGCACCGCGTAGCTGCAGACATAAATGCACTGGCTGCAACATTAGGAGGTGATGGAGGTGGCCAGGAAGCACGTGTGCAGGATGCAGCAGCAGCAGGGGGTGATGAGGGTGGCAGTGACGACGGTGACACTGAACACCTAAGAGCACTCAGTGAGGAGGTGCAGGCAGGCATAGCAGCCATAGAGGATTACTTCAGCGACAACCCAGACGCAGCAGACAGGCTGCTGGAGGAGTACATGGCCCAGCGCAGGCGGCGGCTGGCTGCAGCAGCAGCAGCCAGGCAGGGTGCAGCGCAGGCCCTGGCCCTGCCAAGGCTGTATGGCAGGCGGCACCACCATTTCGTGTCTCTCAAGGTAGTCAAGCGCAGGCCTGCACCGCGGTGAATCCGCTGCTGCCTGAAGCATCACTGGTGAACACCCCGAGGCATGCCAGCGCTTCCAGCAGAAGTGCGCCACGATTGGAAGCAGCTGCCTGTGAGTGTCAGACTGGTGCCATGAGCAACACGTCTGTTGGAAACTGTCCAAATCCAGTGTGTGTACGTCGGTCTTTGATACTTTAGTGATGTACGCCACATTGGGCAACACCTATCCTTGCATCAGACAGAAGTACACATGTGAAGAAGAAGAAGAAGCACTCTAGCATGAAAAGGCAAGCAAGTGTCATGTGGGACATTCACAGTGTCCTGCAGGCTAGTGCCGTTTCGTTTTACAGTGTGCTAGTGGCGATTCCTTTTACGGTGTTCTGCATGCTAGTGCCGTGTGCTTCTACATATCATATCATATCACAACATATTGTATAGCGGCAAGCGTGGGGTGTGGCTGGCACCAGCCTACCTCCGAGTCACACGAGCAGCAGCAGTCATTCCCTTTCATGCGGGGGGTTGGGTGGGCTGCTGGTGTACTGCATGCTAGTGCCGTGTCCTCTCACACTGTGCCCTCTCACTGTGCTTGTCCGCTAAACTTCTGCTCGATGTCTTGTAATTCGAGTGCGTCTGTGGGCAGCCATCAACCTTATGTGCTTCCTTGGACGTGAAAGGGCTACACTGGTGCCCCTGAAGCTCCTTGCTTGGATCTGGTGCTTACTACGTGTCTACTGTGCGTTCCAGCCGCTGCACGGCGCCATGCGTCATTTACAGAGGGTGCACGCAACAGAGCTTGCCTTGGGAGGGTGGCAGGCTGTGGGGCACTCATTTGCATGCATGCAGTGCCGTGTCCTATCACATATTGACGTGCCTGCCGGTGGACTACACCGGCACCACCACTGCTGGATCAATGACTCTGCAGCAAGGGCTCAGTAAGACACAGCCTTGCATGCATGCAGTGCTGTGTCCTTTCACAGCCTTGCGTGCACACCCTTGCGCTGCAATTGCAACCGCTTACACTGCATGCATTGCACCAGCGCTCGTGCCATCATGTGATCAGCAGCAGCACTCTAACGTCATCATCATCATCATCATTTTCATCATCATCATCATCATCATCATCATCATCATCATCATCGTATTACCCATTCAAGCCATAGCATCAGCGCCATCGGCCCCGCGCCCCACCGGGGCGGAAAGAGGAGGGAGCACTGCTCCAGGATGTTTGCATGCATTGCGCATATCCCAAGACCTGACAAGAAAGCAGCAATGCACGGTGACACCATCCGACATCTTCCAGAACTGCCCCAAATATCATCAGATACAAAACACAACACCTTGATTGAAGAATCAGCCATGGACAAAACGCTGCGCAAATTTTCAGCGCAACCAGGCAGGGATCTGATCTCAGCAAACATACTATCCTTCTGAGCAGAAGTAGCAGGGCAATCAAACATCAAGCATCAAGTGTGACAAAGACTCAACTTCTGCACTCTAACGTCATGTGACGCATGTGACGAAGAAGCAGCTGTACACAGCACTCTAGCATGAAAAGGCAAGCAAAAAAGCAGAGTCACCCGATTCCTGCATGCGAGGCTGTGCACGCAAGCAAAGCTGGCTCCATGTGAAAAAAGACGGGCTCCATGTCTGCTGTGTTTAAACACACTGCTGTACCAAGACGTAGCACTGAAGCAAGCTAGCCCGGCAAGAACAGCAGATGCCTGTGATCAATTATTCTGCATCGCTGGCTTCACCCACTGAATCATGTAATAGAACGAGTTTTAAACGGCTCCTGGGCTCACTGAGCTTGTGTGGTACGATAACATGATTCATGTTGAAGCTGGACACAATGTTGAGCACTTCAGGCAGCATGTTGAGGCCAATGGAGCTGCTTCCGGGGCACCAGCCCTTCCACCGTGGCGTTCAGGAAGCAAAGGTAGAGGCTACACACGCACGCCCTTGAACATTCCCAAAAAAACACCCGAAACAAGCACGCATGTAAACATGTAGCAGCACTGTAAGCCAGCATGAAAGCACAGCAAGAACAGCAGATTCACCCGAACCCCCATGCAAATCTGCTGAAATACGCTTGCTGCATGTGGCACATGCTAGAGTGCTGCTGCTTCTTTACATGCTAGGTCTTGGCCGTGTCTAACAGCTATGTACAAAATTGTGCCGTTGGCAGGTGACTGCAACTTTATCCTATAATATTTTTTATTCACGTTTGCAGGTCCTACCTGCGTGTATTCCGTCCGTTGGTTGTCCGCGCTTGCAACCTGGTTAGGTCGCCCTGTTGCTGGAGCGTTACAGTATGGTAAGGTGCCCAGGAACCGGTTCATATAAGAAGGTTGATCCACTAAACTTTTGCGTTGCTCAATGACAGACTACAGCACTTACTGATGCATGGAGGCCTTCGAACGGACAACAAGGGTTGTTTGCCGGTCACGGGTGATGTCATCACGACTCAGTGCCAAGCAGACGTGCCTTTTATACCCGCGTACGAGTAGTGCCTGCGCCAGTGCTTTCTGAAACGTCGAATTACTCGCCATATCGTTGCCTACGCACACGTAGCTTGCTTCTGACAGCAGCCCGCTACAGGCCGTCTTGCTATCAGCATCGTGTCAAGAATCTCCGGTATATACCCGTACAGTCAAACGAACATACGTTATGATGCTTACTGGGCGCATCAATAGCAGTGCCTGCAGGCCTGCTGCAGCAGCAAGGCAGGCCAGCGCTCCACGCCGTGCTGTGATTATGGCATTCAAGGGTGATGAGAAGAAAAACCCTTCAATTGAGAAGCAAGCAAGCAAGACTCTCGAAAAGGTGAGTTGAAATCAGTACAGCAGAGTTGGTTGTCAGTGGGTAACCAGGTTAAGAAGATGGGCCTGCAGTGCAAACTCGGGCAGCAAGAGAGATGGGCCTGCAGTGCAAACTCGGGCAGCAAGCACACATGGTGAATCAGGGTGGGGTGGTGCCTCTCAGCTGTTATCTGTTACAGGAACGTGACGTGTTACATAGGTCACATATGACAAGCTGATGACAAGCTGCCGTGAACCTTATTCTACAGCACAAGCTTGCATGGGTGGCAGGGCATGTGCTGGCTCAGCAAGTTCCGTTCTGCTTGCACTTATCCCGGAGGTGTGTTTCTTTGCTGCAGATTCTACAGCGCCACAAGCACAAGCTCAGCGATGAGGTGGGTGCAGTTGAGCTTATTGCTGGCTAGACCCGATACACTACCAGCTGGCTGAACAGGCATGAGCAAGCTATGTTATTGATGCTCACCTGCAACTGTAGGTTATGTGAACCTTTATCTGGCAGTTTGTGCACACGCTGAAAAGCTGTGATGCTGGTTTGACATCAGGTACTGTCAGGTGTGGTTCCTGCATCATACTGTAAACACTGTTGCATGCCAGCACGACTCAGCGTGACAGCAAGAAACCAATGGATGCAGTCAACGTTCTGGCTGCTGCTGCTCTCTGGCCTCTTGCTGCTTGTAGACCGGGGCTGAGCCCACACTCGACTCCCTGCCCACCAATGCCAGCAGCGGCAGCGATGCCAGGCCAGATGCACCGGTGGTGGTGCCACCACCCGCGCAGGGCACCAACGGGGGCTGGCTGGGTGGCCCGGAGGCCTTTGAGGCGTCGCTGTCCGTGCCCGTGTTCAGCCGGCGGCGTGAGGTGTTTGTGGGCAGGGCTGCCATGGCGGGCTACTACGCCAGCTGCATGTGGGAGGTGAGCCGGCAGGCGGCGCACAGGAAGCCTACCCCGGCAGACAAGTTGTGTGTGACACAACGGTAGGCCTGCAGCGGGCTGGTGCGTACGACAGTGCTGATGGTGCGGCCACACGCTGGGCCGGGCACCAGGCTGCTCCAGGTGTACGCTTGCCTTGCGTAGCGTGTACGGCCTCCAGCTCGTGTGAGGTTGCAGAAAGGCGCAGAAAAATTGCCCTGTGGGGGATGAAAGTCAACCAATGGCATGCACTTGATGCAGCTACCGCTGCAAAGTTGGCATCCCAGGACTGGGTCTTCACGTTCTTGCTGCTGCTGCTGCTGCTGCTGCTGCTGCTGCTGGGTGTGTGTTGTGCTGCAGGCCGCGCTGATGGGCCCGGGCCCGCTGAGCCAGCTGTCCATCCTGTCAGGCCTGCCTCCAGTGATTGTTCACGCTGTTGTTGCTGGCTTCATCCTGCATGGCGCGTGGGGGCTGCTGCCCGTCACACCAACCTGGAGCTCACAGAATCGCGAGGTGAGCCACCCTTGCATGGTGCTGATCAGGGGTGTGATGAACCATGAGAACTGGCAAGGTGGACAGGGCCTTGCCTGGCACCACACACATGCAGAGCGGGGCATGCACTCGCTGGCGCAGGTGCTGTCAGTTGTGCACCGCGCATTGCTTGCTTGATGGTCAATAACAGGCAAAATCATGGTGCTCAGCAACTTATAAGCAGCGTGTAGAGTAGCCTGAGCAGTGTGTAACTGAGCATCACACTAGTTGCCCTTCTCTTACAGGTCGGACGTGTAAGGAGGGTATTGCTGGCTTCCAGCCTCACAAATGGTATTGCAATGCTGCTCAGTTACGCATTGAAAGCTTAAACCTGCTCCTGCCTGTGTGTGGCACCGCTGCCCTCTGCAGGATATGCTGCGTCGTCCTGTTGGCCCACCCCGCAAGTTCGTCAACCCCGTCAGTAACCCGCACGAAGCATTTGGCTTCAGGAGTGGGGCTTCAGCAAGGCAAATGAGCTGTTCGCAGGCCGTGTCGCTATGCTGGTGAGCGCAGGAGTGTTGAGCCGTACATCAGGATGGTGCTGGGGCAGCAGCGGTGTTGGAAAGCAAAGTGGGGGCAGCTGCTGCAGGCATGCACCTACTGCTGTACATGTACCACCAGAACATGCAGCAGCTGTCTTGCCATCTGATGTGAAACATCATTAGACTTTGCGGCTGTGTGAGGCTGTGACATGTGTGCTTGATTGACCTGCTTTTGGTGCCCTGGACAGCACTATTGTACACCAGTTTCACTTGTGATTCCCTCCAAGTTCACCTGGACTGACAGGCAGTACGGCATGCTCATCTTTTGTGCGCAGGGCTTCATGGGCACCTGCCTGGCAGAGCCAATGGTGGGGGGCAAGGGTGCCCTGTCTCAGATTGCATGGTGGCTGCACCTGCCGGTGTCATCAAGCTACTACCAGCTGGCTAGGTTGGTGCTGGTGGTGACACCGATTGTGTTTGGTGTGCTGGCCTATGTGAAGAGGCGGCCGGGGCAGCTGAGGGGTGGCGACGACGTCTACTGAACAGGCGCAAGGGCAGAAGGAATCACAAGCTGGGGGCGGGAAGCAACGGTGTGGGTTCCTCAACATTGCAATCATATTCATGATGGTGTTGCAGGACATGTGCAATCATGTCACATGATGTGCTATAATGGTTGGCAAACATGTATTTGTGCTGCAGTTTGAAATGCAGCCTTACAGTGATAAGGGACTTGTATCAGTTGTGTACAGAATACGCAGGTGGTAATATGGTAGGTCAGTGCCTTTGCCTGTCTGGCATAGGATGTAGTGATGGTGTGTTATGTGTGTCGTGTAAGTCTGTATTGTGCAGGCAACTGGACACAGAGTCCAGTGTGGTGGCATAGATTGTGCAGAGGAAGTTGACATCCACATGTGGGCTCTGCTTCTTTCTGCTGTGTTTCCCTAGGACGTCTCATTGATCAATGATGCTGCTGACTGTTCATGTGCAGCAGCCCAGCACAGCAGGACAGGAATGGGCAGAGGTGATAGGCCACAGATTCTTTCATTGGTGCAGTACAGCATGCTGCTGCAAGACTGCTCAATAGATGGGGTTGGGGAGTGACAAGGGGGAAGCAGCAGCATGATGGCCACATTGGTTGCATCATGGGCAGACTGCGATCGAGGGTGAGTCAGCAGGTTGTGCTGCTTTAAGCACGAATTATATGTGGAATGAGAGGGGGTAGTGCTGCGGCATGTTGACACATATATAAAGAAAGCAAGAACAGGGTGTATATGCTGCAGCATCACCTTGTGTCTGTGTAATTGTCACCATGGTTGCCGTGTTTGTCTTGCATGAAAGTGAGGGCAATCGTACAAATAGATTACCGATATCTCAGGTACGTGAGGTAGTAATGGCACATGGTAGAGAACTAGGCAGATAATGTACTTTGATGGTGGCCAAACATCATCACATCACCTATGTTGTGCTGCATCTTGCCTGTGTTGCTGCCTGTAACAAACCTTCACAGTATAGAGATGACGCAGAAACTTGTTGCAACGGCGTCAATGACGAAGGTGTGATGCATTTGAACCATGTCAACGCAGCAAACACAGTGCGGAGAAGAGATCACTATAGCTCACACTATCTCGTCACCACGGACCTTCCTCTTCACACCGTATGACATAGCAACCACTGACCCAGAGCAACTGCAACAGAGTGTACTGTTTGTATCGTTATGATAGTATTTCAGCGCTCCAATGCACTCGTGAGCTGGTCAGTCACTACGGTGCTGCTGCGAGTGCTCTTCCAACTGTTTTGGTGCCTGTTCCTGTAGCGTTACGGTAACACGTTTTTTTTTCAAACCCATCAAGCCTATCAGATCTACGACTTTGAGATATGGGGGGGTGTCTGTCTTCGACCGGCAACAGTAGTGCAGTACAAGCTCCGGGAGCAGCAAAGGAGGCGAGGACTGCTGGAGCCAAGCCGCACGTGCGTCTGATCGTGGTTGGAAGCAGTGCAGCGACAGCTCTGTCGGCACTCGGCCTATGCTTGCCCACTGCTTGCTTGTCTGCTGCTCTTTTGGTTGCTGCTGGTGCTGCTGGTGCTGAGTGCAGACGGACCACGCAGGCAGGCCAACATCAACAGCCAACAGCGTGCTTGGCAAGGATACAATTGACGTGAAAAGCATGTGAGCAGCAAGGCTACACATAGTTTGCCCAGCCGCGCAACCTACTGCATGTTGCAAACCCCACAGCAACTGTGCTCGTGGGCATGCACACGCCCACATGCCTTCATCAGGCACCAAGCCTGGCTTGCACAATCTATGTGAGCTGCAGCTGCAGTCATGCTGACAGCAGTTCAACATATCACCCCCCGCCATGCAATTCAGATCCTGTGACTTGCTTTCTGCCGCCACTTGCATGCAATCGTCCTGCACCACCTGGTAGCTACGACTTTGGCAGGACCCTGGGCAAGGGCCAGTTTGGCACCACTCGCCTTGTGACAGACAAGAAGACTGGCGATGTGCTTGCCTGCAAGTCCATCTCTAAGCGCAAGCTGGTGACGCCAGACGACATTGCAGATGTGCAGCGTGAGGTGCAGATCATGCACCACCTTGCAGGACACCCCAACGTTGTCACGCTGCGGGGTGCGTATGAGGACAAGCACCATGTGCACATCGTGATGGAGGTGTGCCAGGGGGGCGAGCTGTTTGACCGCATTGTGGAGCGCGGCAAGTACACAGAGAAGGATGCAGCAGAGGCCATCCGCACCATTGTCAAGGTGAACTGGCGTTGCTGCTGGCGGAGGTTAGTGAGGTGGACAGCAGTCAGGTTGTCCATACGCAGGCAGGGGTGTGAGCGTGTCCTGCCATTGTACCGCTGGCAGCAGCAGGCGTGCAAGGACCAGTGTTCTGAGGTACAGCAGCATTGCATAGCAGCAGCGGCAAGGCAAGCACTTGCACTGGCGACCGTAGCACACCAACATTGTCGACAGTCAACGGCTTCCTATGTTTCACTAAGTCTCACCATCAACCAGCCACCTTATACAAGTAGTGAGCCCAGCCACAAGCTCCAGTGTAGCAGAGCTGCTGCTGGTGCTGGTGCTGCTGCTGCTGCTGCTGCTGCTGCTTGCATGCACGCCTGATCTGCGTACAACAGTGGTCGACTGTCACCCTCTGCGTGCCCCTGTCGTGCTCTGCAGGTGGTGCAGCATTGCCACAACATGAACGTGATTCACCGTGACCTCAAGCCTGAGAACTTCCTGCTGACAGACAAGACTGAGGCCGCCAACATCAAGGCGACTGACTTTGGGCTGTCTGTGTTCTTCAAGGACAACCAGGCCTTCAGGGATATCGTGGGCAGCGCCTACTATGTGGCGCCAGAGGTCTGTATGCGCTCCAACGCCATGCTGAACACAGCACACGAATGCATGCATGCATGCTGCAGGACGCCTGGAGCATGCGTGCAGGCAGGGCAAGCAGCTGGCAGCGCTGCTGCTGAGCTCCTGTGCAGCAGCAAGCCACAGCGTGACATGCAGCAGGGTTTCTGCAGCGACGCAGGCAGCCGTGACTGGATCCGGGCACGTGCTGGCGCTGCAAGCCTGCATTGCCTTAGCACAGCATCGTGGTGGGTGCCAGCTGGCTTCTTCACTGCATGTGTCTGATTGTGTACTGACACATGTTGCTGCTGCTGCTGCTGCGCTGGCTGCAGGTGCTGCGCCGCAACTATGGCAAGGAGGCAGACATCTGGAGCTGCGGTGTGATGCTGTACATCCTGCTGAGCGGCATGCCGCCCTTCTATGGTGACAATGAGCAGCAGATCTTTGACTCTGTGCTGCGCAACAAGCCAGACTTTGAGACGGACCCTTGGCCCAGGCTGTCAGGCCCTGCCAAGGTATGAGCGAGTGTTGCAGGACACTCCAGCGGTTCTGTGAGCCGCCCAGTGCATCTTGCTGTCATAGGATAGTTGACCAGACAATCATCTGCAAGCTGCCGTGCACCGCGCATCCCATAAGCAGCTGATGCATTTGCGCCTCACGACTGCAACCCTGCGTTGAAGGCGTTGAACAAACTGTCGGCATAAAGGGTACCTTTGTCCACACCCTGTGCATGTATTCGCCTGCCTGCCTGCCTGCCTGCCTGCCTGCAGGACTGTGTGAAGCGCATGCTGGTGCGCGACCCCACCAAACGGGCTACAGCTGCAGAGGTGCTAGCGCACGACTGGATCAAGGAGAACGGTGTGGCAGGGGACAATGAAATCGAGCCGGAGGTGCTGAAGCGCATTCGCGGCTTTGCAGGTGTGTGGCAGTGAGCTGCAGCGTGGCGGGTGTCTGCCGTGGTGTGGTGCTGCAATCTGGGGAACATGAGCCTCTGTGTATGGTGCTTTCACGTTGTGCTAGAGGCACTATCACCATTATCTGAAAACATTGAACCAAAGCGCGGGGTAGGCTTGGGCAGATGTGCGGCAGGCTCTGCACACGGCTGCCCAGGCAGCGGCATCAGCGATCAGCAGCCTTGAAGTGATCACTTGCGGTTGTGGAGCGCGAGCATTGCGCAGGCGCACCTCAGCTGCCCATGCCTGTTGCCCTGGCCCCTGCCCTGTCTGCAGCCATGAACAAGCTGAAGAAGGAGGCGCTCAAGGTCATTGCAGCCAACTTGCCCATGGACGAGATCACCGGCCTCAAGGAGATGTTCCACTCCATGGACAAGGACAACAGGTGCGCCCAAGCATGTGCCTGCAGCTGTAAGTGTGTCATGGTGCATGCATGGCGTATGCACACTGTGAAGAGGAAGAAGCACTCTAGCACAAAAAGGCAAGCAAGAGAGCAGAGTCACCCGACCCCTGCATGCGAGGCTGTGCACGCAAGCAACGCTGGCTCCACCCACTGTACTGCGCCGCTGGTTTGCTCCGCACACTGTGGGTCGCTGCTGGCACGAGCTCAGCACACATGTGCTGGCAGCGTGGTATGTTTACCTGTGCCTTTCGGTGAGACGGCAAGGAGCCGGGTGGTGTGTGTCTGCTGGCGCAGATCGACGCGACGTGCATTCACGCAGTGTGGCTTGCTCACCACCTGCTGCTTGAGCTGACACGCTCCGTGTGCTGCTGCTCTTGTGGCACTGGTACAGCGGCACCATTACAGTGGACGAGATGCGTGACGGGCTGCGCGCCAAGGGCAGCAAGATTCCAGAGTCGGAGCTGCAGCGCATTATGGAGAATGCAGACGTCAACGGTGAGGGCAGCTGGGCTGGGGTGCAGCACAGCACAGCACGGCAGACCTGTGCTGTGCAGCACTGTGCTTGCTGTGGGGGTTCCCAGATGAACAGCTCAATTATCCTGGCATCTATTGTATGATATATCTGCAGCAGTTATGCGCTTCCCAACCTCTGGATGCTGTTTGTACTTATGTGTGGAACAAGCAGGGCATTACTTTGAAGATGTCCCGCTGCTGCGTATGCTGTGATGGATGCGCCGCCTGCAGGTGACGGGAAGGTCGACTATGAGGAGTTCCTGGCAGCCACGATGCACCTGGGCAAGCTGGAGCGCGAGGAGAACCTGTACAGGGCGTTCCAGGTGCGCCTGCCAACCCAGCGTCACGGCTTCTGAAGGACATGCCACCACTACTGCCAGATGGGGTGGGGTGGGGTGGGGTGGGATGAAGCCATAATTGCTCTTGCTGCTTCACTTGGTATGCTTCCTTGTCTTGCAGTGTTAGCAAAGGCACTCCCGCCAGTGCCTTTCAGGGGTGCAGAATGATTGAAGCTGAGCTGTGTAACTGTTCTCTGCCGGCCTTGCAGTTCTTTGACAAGGACGGCTCCGGCTACATCACCGTTGACGAGCTGCAGAGCGCGCTCAAAGAACACGGCGACGCTGCAGCGGTTGCTGAGCACATCAAGGACATCCTGGCTGACGTGGACAAGGACAACGACGGCCGCATCGACTATGAGGAATTCTGCACGATGATGCGGCAGGGCAACGACGAGGTGCGGCGTCGGTGCTTGCAGGGATTGCCAGTGTTGCAGGGTTGATGAGAACAGGATCAGACTTCATCTGCTGTGCTGCGCACAAATGTGATTGCTTATGCCTGTGCATCGGTGTATAGCAAATAAGCAAAAAAGAGTGTTGAACGCCACAGGCTGCAGGACGGGCGCTCAGCGGTGCAACTCGCATCTGACGATTGTATGCTAAGTGTGTTTCTGTGCACATGGTTTGGCTGTACCCAGGTGCTGAAGGCCGCCAGTACTCTGAAGGCAGGCATCATGGGAAAGAAAGCGCCCCACATGGTGGCAAGTCCGCGCATGAGCACTGTATGAGCGGGAGCAGCGGTCTGCGACAAAACAATGGCAGGCGCATGCAGCGGGGTTGGTGTGACGACTAGGGAGGGGGTTGTGAGCTGCTGGTGAGCTGCCATCAGGGCGGCTGGACACAAGTTCTGGGTGCTTGTAAGCACGGCGCGACAGGAGCAGCGGCTGGTGAGTTGTGGGTGGACGGGATGAACATGGAAATATGATGACCCTCAATAGGGTGAAATGGCTGGAAGCTGTTGTGACGGGGTGCAATCATGATGCACTGTTTGCGTGGCAGGGCACTGCAGTGTGCCACAAACCCAGGACTGCACCTCATGGGATGGCCCTCAAATGGGTGCATCGTAGAGTCTTGCACTGCGCCGTAGATTGTGTATATTGCTGCTGTGCATCTGTGTGTGGTTCTGCAGCACACATCACAGTAGAAGGTGTGCATCAGCGGGTGCAGTGTGCTGCATGAATAGGCAATGTGATGGTAATCATGCACTGCGCAGTGCAGTTGCATGCGCGTCACACATGTGTGGTGTACACCAATGGACGAGGCGCACTGGGTGTGTCCAGCGTGCATATGTTGTCTGCAACGCCTTGCAGTTGCAGTGGAGTGGCAGATGGGGGTTCCTGATGTATGGCAGCATCTTAGTGTTGGCTGCAGATGTGGTGGGGTCAAGCACGGCTGTGTCACCCTGCATGCTGCTGCGTGCACAGTGGTGCGACGAACCATGAGCAGCATGCCCGTTCGTTTGCAAAAGGATGCCTTTGCACTTGGTGAGATCCTGTTGTCATCGTGTTGCAGCTGTTATGTTTTGTGGAAGTGCCACGTCGTTGGCACCACTGAGTTGGCCGTGGTCTGTGTCATGTCACGTGGCTCTGGTTATGGGAGTCATTTGTGAGCATTTCTGTTGTCGTAGTGCATGTGTCGGTAACAAAGCTACGTCCCTTTGTATGCTGCATAGCCTTGTGCCCAGCCACAAATTGTAAGTGTGGGCAACAGCAATTATTGCATCGAAGGGGCGTGCTGCCTGAAGGGAGTGGCCTGTAAGGCGCAGCCCTAAACCTACCTATCAGACAGACATTTGCTTGTGCCAACATCAAGTTCACAGCCATGCATTGTTGCACTGCCTGAATAGCATCCATTTGTGCACATGCATGTGCGCTTGGACTCTGTGTTATCTGTTCAGAAAGGGCAGCCAGCTCTGCTTTGTTGCGTGTGTGTCACTGGTGTCATCATCATCATATTACCCTTACGTGTGTGTCACTGGTGTAACCCGGTGTTGGGCCAACATTTCCTTTGGCTGTGTAGACAGGGGCTGCTACTTGCATCCTTGTGCAGTGCAACAGTACATGCTTGTGCATAAGCGGCACCCACGATAGGCTGGGCAAGTGGCTTTATACCCTACAACCCTGCTAGTAGGGTTGTCTGAACCACCAGGGTGCAGAAGCTAAGGAGGGTGGCCGCAGCACTGGCAGGAATAGCGTGTAGGGACACACAGACACGCATGACGCAGCTGGTGTCCGCATACAAGTCTGACTTGCAGCTGCACGCTGTGCTGTGACAGGAGTCCTGCTGCTATTGGCTGGGTGCTGAATCGGGTGGTTCGGCACCTGATCACGAAATTTTGCCACTAGCGCAACGTATCGAAGCAGGATGGTACGCGTGGCGCCTTGATTAGATCCCACTGAGTTGCACGAACGCATTTGCTTTGCGTGTGTATTGCCATGGAGCAGGATGCAGAGGCAGCGCAATTCTTGAAGGAGGCCTCTCAGTCCGTTAAGAAAAATGCTTACTTCATGCGGAAGGCCATGGTGAGCTGCGTCACAGATGTCAGCAGGTGCTGTGCAGCAGGTACTGTGAACGATCCAACTGTGGGTGCATGTTCATTGCACCAGGAAGCACACAACTGGGTTCCAGGCACCTGCAAGCAGCACAACAGCTAGGTCAAGACCTAGGCTTACCGCTGCTGCACAGGCTAGCAGTTGGCATGGTGCAGCTGCTGGCGCATTCCACAGCATGGCAGCACGTGCCTTGCAAGACATGCCGCAGCCCCTCAGCAAGCTGTCCAGGGTTCGATCAAGGCACCAGCACACACGGGTGCGCTGCTGTGCCAGTGTGCATGCAAGGTCCTTCGGAGCTTGCCTCCCATCATGCTGAGCAGCAGTGCGGAAGCCACACAGCTGTCACATGTATGCTTGCATGGCGCTGCTGGTTGCAGGACGAGGACAACCTGCGCGAGGCGCTGCGCTACTCAGCAGCCATGCTGGGCGAGCTGCGCACCTCCTTCTTGTCGCCGCAGCGCTACTATGAGTTGTACATGCAGGTCTTTGACGAGCTGGGGAACCTGGAGGTGAGCAGGCAGCTCAGCAGCAGTGTGGCCTTGACAGTGTGCAGCAGCTCTGAAGATGCAAGTTGCAGCAGCGCGGCTTTCAGGTCCACATGTGCATTTTGGGCTGCTGAGGCACGTGCATGCTTGAGCGGGAGCAAACGCTACCACCGGTGTTGATGTCATTGTTTGTTGTTATAATATGTCAGATGTTGGCGTGCTGTATGTGCACATGCATCACATGCTCGCGTATTGAGCGCAGAACTGGCAGCCACATGACCCATCCCGCACATTGCTTGTCTTCCCATGTGTCGTCTGTGCTTGCCTGTTGTGTTTGCCAGGCGTACTTTGCTGACGAGCAGAGCAAGGGGCGCACACTGGCTGAGCTGTACGAGCTGGTGCAGCATGCTGGCAATGTACTGCCCCGCCTGTGAGTGGCAAGAGTTGCTTGGACTGACAGCAGCAAGTGTAGCATGAGCTGATTAGAAACCATAATGCTATTGTGTGGTGTCCGCACGCAGTGGCTAGTGCAACAGCTTCAAGCAGGCTGAAACAGCAGCAAGGGTATGGCGGGGTACTTCATGTTAGCCTTGACACCAGGCTGGCCAGCAGTTTGGGGGCTGCACGTGGTCCAGCAAGCATCTTTGTACACACTGTTGCAGCGTCAAAATCAGTTACCTGCTGTCCATGATCCTTGCCTTGCATGGGACATGCTGCTCTGCATGTCGTTGCACCTAGCCACACGTTGTCTTTGTTGCGTGTGCGGCCTGTCGTCTTCTGCTGCTGCTGCTGCCACCAGCTACCTGATGGTCGCCGTGGGCTGCCTGTACATCAAGAGCGGCGGCGCCAAGAGCAACGAGATCCTGAAGGACCTGGTGGAGATGACCAAGGGCGTGCAGCACCCCACGCGCGGCCTCTTCCTTCGCAGCTACCTGTGCCAGCGCAGCAGGGGCCTGCTGCCAGACACAGGCAGCCCTTACGCGGGCGAGGGCGGCGACATCCACGACGCGGTGGACTTCCTGCTGACCAACTTCATGGAGATGAACAAGCTGTGGGTGCGCATGCAGCACCAGGGCGTCGCGCGGGACAGGGAGCGGCGCGAGAAGGAGCGGCAGCAGCTGCAGGTGCGCGGCTCGCAGGGGCGGCGGGCATGGGGCGCGGTGAGGGAGGGTTGGCGTCGACGGCTGGTCTCGGGAGCGGGCAGGCAGTTACCTTGCAGGCACCAGCGCTGGTGTTGGGACACCTGCGGCTGCTGATACGGCGCTGCGCTGAGAACATGGCAGGTACGCGTCACAGGCTCACCCAACACTTCTGCTGCTGCTGCTGCTGCTGCCGTCTGCTGTGTGGCTGGCCCGCAGGACCTTGTGGGCAAGAACCTCACCTACATCAGCCAGCTTGATGGCCTCAGCTTCGAACTGTACGCCGGCAGCGTGCTGCCACGGCTGCTGGAGCAGGTGAGCAGCCATGACCGTGCCCAGACACAGACAGCAACACGTGGCCAGTCACACACACAGCAACACGTTGCCAGTCACACAGCACGGCAGCACGTTGCCAGCCACACAGCACGGCAGCACCGCCTGCACATGCACCTTGCGGGTCTCTGCTTGTCCACCGAATATGTCACGTGCGGCACAAGTGCACGCGAGCACGGTAGTTCACTGTTGGTCATGTCCCCAGCCTGCAGCAAGCCGCGCTGCTGACTCAGCGCTTGCATTGCCTGGACCTTGCCTTGCCCGCTCAGGTGGTGTCCTGCAAGGACGAGCTGGCGCAGCAGTACCTGATGCAGTGCATCATCCAGGGCTTCCCCGATGCCTTCCACCTGGCCAGCCTGGACGCGCTGCTGGGGGCACTGCCGGAGCTGCAGAGCGGCGTGAAGCTGCACGCGGTCATGGCCAGCCTCATGGACAGGCTTGCGAGGTGGGGACGCAGGGCGGTTGCTGCCGCTCGGTGCTTGCGGGCCTCGACAGACGCGCACAGCAGTCTCCAGTCATGGATGCGAACTCTGGATGCAGAGTGGTGGATAGGTCGGAGAAGTGTGAGGAGGGCTGCGCATGCCACAGGGCTGCTCAGCTGTGTGGCAGCTGCTCCACGCTGCTTGGCACCCTGCTGCGTCTGCATTCCCTCATGAGCGGAGCGACGGCTCGCTGGGCTAGTGCCTGAGGCAGGTTCAGTCCTGTACTAGTATATTATATATTGCATTGCATTTGTGGTTGGCCTCCTGCCTGCCTCCCTGCCTGGTCGCTGCTGCTGCTGCTGGTCGCTGCTGCTGGTCGCTGCTGCTTGGTGTGCAGGCCTGCTGTGTCCAAACCCCGGCCTGGTCACACGCTGCTTGCTTGCCTGCCGCAACCTGCCCGGCTTTGTCTCCGTTGCCATCCTCGCTGCTGCTGCTGCTGCTGCTGCTGCCGTTGCTGCTGCTGCTGCCCAACCATGCAGGTATGCCGCCTCCGACCCGAGCGTGGTGCAGCAGCTGCTGGACAGCCACGCGTTTGAGAAGTTTGTGGAGAGCATCAGCAAGGTGGCCGAGCTGCACGGCGACATCCCGGCCGTGTCCCTGGTGGAGATGTACGTCGCGCTCATGCGCTTCACCGACGGCGTGCACTCGGACAGGCTGGACAACGTGAACCGCGTGCTGGGCGCGTGCCAGCGCGGCCTGTCCGGCAAGTGAGTGCGGCCGGCAGCTGCATGACGGCTGCTTGTACAGGGGCAGGGACAAGGACGCTTTTTGTGTGCTGAAGAAGGCAGCCAGCCAGCAGGGCTCTTTACTGCAGAGTGGGTGTGCAGAGGGCGGGTGGGCGGCGGCTGTGCCTGGTGGCTCCTGCAGCTGTCACGCGCATATTCTACCGTGATGCTGGACGGGGTCCTGCAGCAGGCATTCTTTTGCCGGAGCTCGACTCCCATCGTGGCTGCCACCCTGTCCATGGCATTAAATAAAATAGCCTAAACCCTGACTTGATGTATTGTGAAACCCTGCCGTTGCTCTGCTGGTGCTCCTGCTCCTGCTCCTGCTCCTGCTGCGCCCGTCCTCCAGGGGCCTGGGTGGCGATGCAAAGGCAGAGAAGCAGCTGGTGGTGCTGCTGAGCATGCCGCTGAGCAGCCGCGACGCTGTCACTGTGCTGTCGCTGGACCAGTACCCGCCGCTGATGGGCCTGCTGTCGCGCCGCACGCACAAGGACATGGCGCTCAAGGTGGTGCAGACGGTGCTGGGCCAGGTGAGGGCGGAGCGTGCAGCACTGCAGCTGCTGTTGCGGTCACGTGAGCTGCAGAGACGCATGCGCTGATGCTGCATGGGCAGACCGCGGGATGCTGTTTGAGCACCTGGCATGTATCTGCCCGCCATACATCACCTGCGCTTGATGACGCCGTGCTCATTACAAATGTATGGATGCCTGTGATGCCTGCCAGGCAGCTGCACAGGCGGCCGGTGCGGCACGCCGCTGACAGGCTGGGTGTGCGTGTGCGCTTGCAGGGGACGTGCGTGGGCAGCCTCGACAGTGTTGAGATGCTGTTCAAGTTCATCGCCCCGCTAGTGCAAGAGGGCGAGGATGATGAAGACATGGATGAAGAGGTGGGGCGTACGTGTGCGATTGGTGTCAGCATACATGAAGGCAGCCAGCTGGACGCACGCTGCTCCTCCTGTGCACTGGTTCATCGCACGAGGCAGACAACTGCCCAAGCCCCTTTTGCAGCTGCCCCAGAGCGGCACAGCCGCTGTGCCGCTCTGAGGCAGCTGCATGAGCGGCCTGGGCAGTTGTCCTCCTCATGTGATGCACCAGTGCACAGGAGGAGCAAGGTTATGCCTGTTGGGGCAGACCTGTCTGCGTGTATCCCTGCTGATCTGCGCCCAACTACCCTGCCTGGTGCTTGCAAGGATGACTTGCAGAGGAGCACGCGTGTGCTGTCTTTGCCGATGCAGTCAATACGTCTCTTGCCCATCACCGCTTTGCTGCGTATGCGCCGCTCCTTCCCTGCAATGTTGGCCGCGCCCTGCAGGACATTGAGGAGGAGCAGGTCATGGTGGCGCGCATGCTGCACCAGCTCACCGCGCCAACACCCGGCCTGCAGTTTGCCATCCTGCGCGCTGCCCGCGCCCACCTGGAGCTGGGCGGCCCTGCACGCCTCAAGCACACCTACCCAGCACTCGCCTTCTGCGGCCTCAAGGCCATACGCCGCCTCACTGCTCCACAGCAGCAGCAGCAGCAGCCTGACACAGCAGCAGACACCGATGCAGCAGCAGCAGCTGATGATGCAGAAGGTGCCGGGAAGGAAGCTGAGAGTGACGCACCAGCAGCAGCAGCACCAGCGGATGCCCCGGCGTCAGCTACTGGCAGTGCTGCTGATGCTGTGGATGCTGAGTCAGCGCTGCAGTGGCTGCTGGAGGTTGCGCTGCAGTTGGCGGAAGTGCCTGCACCCATGCAGGCGCTGCGACTGCTGCTGGTGTGTGCGCACGTCAGCAGCGAGGAGGCTGGCCTGGAGATGCTGGCCTACGAGTTCTTTGAGCAGGTGCGCCGCCTTGGCAGCAGCATGCAGCGACGCAGCGTGTGTTGTGCGCTGGCAACGTCAAGGGAGACAGCAGCATAGGATGACAAGACGGGCTACTGGCGCATTCATCTGGCCACCAGCAGGCCGAAGGAGTGGGCTGGTCTGCGCTGCAGACGGTTCCTATGCTTACGCATTCCTGGCCCTCCGCAGCCGGCATGTGGTCGTGCCTAAACAAACCCCTGCTACTGCATTCACTGGACTGCCACAATTATTTGCGCTGCACCTGCACCTGCTGCTGCTGGTGCACACGGTCATGCATGCAGGCGTTCACTCTGTACGAGGAGTCTGTGGCTGACTCGCGGCACAAGATCACAGCTCTGCAGGCCATTGTAGGCACGCTGCACCGCTGCTATGTATTCAGCGCAGACAACCGCGACGCACTCACACAATCAGTCACTAGCTATGCAGCCAAGCTGCTGAAGCGTGCAGACCAGTGCCGAGCAGCATGCGCTGCCTCACACCTTGCTTGGCAGGAGCCGCCACCTGCAGCAGCTGCGGATGGCGAGCGCGAGCAGGCTGCTGCTGCAGCACGTGCAGTGCCAGGGCGGCAGCCGCCTGTGCGGGATGCGCAGAAGGTTATGGCAGGGCTCAAACGTGCACTCAAGGTGGTCGCAGCTGCAAAGCAGCAGCGCGCAGCTACAGTGCGCGGAGGCAAAGGTGGTGCGCAGCACCTGCCGCTGTACGTGGAGATTGTGAACCACTACCTGTACTATCTAGCGCGTGGTGTCGAGTCGATGAGTGTTGGTGTGGTGCAGCAGCTGCTGGAACTGGTTGGCAGTGAGCTGCGTCAGCACAATGCGGATCTGGACGCCGAGACGCGCAGCTACTGGCAGGCCACACAGCGGCACATCCACTGCTTGAAGGCGGCAGACGCAGACAAGTACGCAGGACTCAACGCGTGATGCGTGTGGTGGCTGATGATGGTATGGTGATGCTTGAAGCCTTGCTGGCGGCCAGCAGGCCCGCACAGCCATGGTCTCAAACCGTATGTAATGGTGGGCTGATCATGATGAGTGCTGCTGGCAGACGTTGGCCCGCTCAGTGGCTGGATGCCATCCATTGATCTGGCATGTGCCAATGGCGCGGTGCCATGGCTAGGTGCACCTGTATCCAACGGCTGTGGCTGTGGGAGGCATGAGCTGCGCTGTGTTTCGCAGATAGGATTGGGTTTCAGGTACTTGTGGGTTCATGCGCAGATGGAATTGGAGTTGGCAACCTGGGTCTGCTGTAAACCATGCAAATCTGCAGGGTGGTGTTGCCCGTGGTCTCGCTAGTGCGCTTAAGGACATCCCTGGATTGTTTCGGTCCTTCAAGAGCGTCAATAGTATATGACCTGATACGATGCGCACCTTCAAGCAGGGACACGGCCCGTCACGGCAAGCCTCCAAAACCCTGGCCTTGCACCTCTACCGTTGCCTCCACACCAGGATTACTCGTCAGCTGGAATCACGGGCCTGTGAAAGCTGTTGCAGCGAGGACTCCCTGTGTATTTTGTCGTGCAGCACTGTGTCTGGAGTAAACCAACCGTGTGGAGCTGCGTGCTGGGGTGTCCGTAGTCGCGCTCCCAGCCAAACGTATTCTGATACATATATGGTTCGTTAAATCTGGCCACATTGCCGCGTGACAGGCCCTGGACTTTGGCCTTGGTGGGAGTTGGAGCCCACCGCGTCGCGGTGAGCTGCTGCAGCTGTGTCTTCAGTATTGCCGTATTGTTTCTGACAGGTTCATGTGAAGTGCAGCCTGCCTAGCCAGCCCCGCGTCATCTTGGCTGGGAATAGTTTTTTTTGCACTGCCTCATTTGCTTAATCACGACGGCTATGGCAGCATAATCTGTGCTGAACGGTTGTAAACAGGACAGACCCAGCTGCAAGCTGGCCGAATGGTTCGGGACTTCGGCCTGGAAGCCTGCTAGGTCGACAGTCGCCATGCAGGTTGCTAGTACTGCGGTCAGGCAGCTTAAGCAGCTCTGCAGTGTCTCTGAAGCGTTGTGCAGCACCAGCTGGGCCGTTTTGTGTGGAATCAGGGAATGGCTTCCTCACCTGTCGCTGTCGCCTGCTGTTGCTTGCTTATCAGGCGGAGCTGTGCTCCTTATGGATGACACCTTTACTATGCAGGACAACAACAAGGCGTCTGTTGATGCGAGGGCTCTCAGCATGAATGCGGCCAGTGCAGATCCTGTTCTTGGTGGTGGTGGTAGCAGCACCACACCTGGTGGTGACAGTATCTTGCTGGCTGAGAAGCTAGCAGCTGTGGGTACAGCAGCCAACTCTCAACCTTCAACACCCCAGCAGCAGTTACAGCAGCAGGTGGGTGAAATGGAGGTGGAGGAGGAGTAGCATGCTATAGAAGGCCTGCGTGGCTCAGCTGCTGTTGCTGTTGCTACCTTGCTGCATCACTTGAAGCCACTGGATGGCAGCAGGAGGAAGGTGTCAGTCAATTGTATCGGCCATGCTGGCTGCCTGCGTAAAATGGGCCTTTGCTTCTCCTGTCAAAACACTGTCATGCCCGTCTTGGCGCTGTCCTCAGGCTGCTCTGTGTGCTGTTGTTGGTGGTGATGCCCCTGCAGGGTGCTGTGGCTGGCGATGCCGGCAGCGTGACCAGCGAGGGCAGCCAGGAAGGCAGCAGGCAGCAGGCGGGCTCTCGGCTTGGGCATACTGTTGCTGATGTTGATGCCGCGAGGCAGGCCGCCCTGTCTGCACTCGCTGGGCTTGACATGACCACCACCAGGGCGAATCTTGATGCATCCAAAGCAGCGGCAGCCACAGCACGCGCAAACGGGGAGGTGCCTGTGCACCAGCGCAAGTCAAACCTGCGCAGTGTTAGCTGCAGGCAGCTCGGTGGCAGCAGCAGCAGCAGCAGCAGCAGCGGTCCCACATCTGGGATTCCCACAGGTGTTGGCAAGATGGTTGCGTTTGATGATACGGCAAAGAGGCCTGCAGCAGACAGCCGGCCAGCAGCGGGGCAGTGGCGGGGTCCTGCCACGCTGGCGGATGGGCAGCAGCGCAGGATCAACAGGTGCGCGCGGCTGGCTGCGTGTGGTGCGCTGCCATCGACTGCAGCATGCCTCACTTGTAGCTGCCGTGTGGCGCCATGGTCTGGAGCATGCTTCATTTTGCAGCTGTGGCACGTGCCGGTTCAACACAGAACACCGCGTACTGCTGCTTCTTGGTACCAGACACATTTTTACCAGGTGATAGGTTGGTCGCTGCATGCATGGCACTCCGTGCAACTGCTCTGCTATTGCTGCTGCCCCGTCTCACCGTTCACCTACTCCCTGGTACACCACTGCTGCTGCTGCTGCTGCTTGCAGGCCACCAGCGTCACGCTGCATCAGTCTTCCGCACATCATGCAGGGCCGGCAAGGCATGGCCAATCGCCTGGCAGCCTCGTACGCACAAGATGCAGCCCTGCAGCAGCAGCTGCAGCTGCTGAACGGCAGCACTGGCATGGCGCAGCCTTATGCGTCGCTCAACCAGCAGCTGCAGCATGCGGGCCTGGGGCGTCCTGCAGACACCTTGACGCTGTACCAGCTGCAGCATCAGGGCATCAGCCAGCAGGCACCTCAAACGCTGCTGACTCAGCGCAGCTTTGCAGGCACTCCCGGCATTGCTGTAGATAGCAGCGGGCTGATGGTGCAGCAGCAGCAGCAGCAACCTCAGCTGCAGCAGCTGCAGTCCCAGCAAGCGCACCTGGCGGCTGGTGGCTGGGCACCAGCAGCAGCAGCAGCACCGCAGCCTGCCGGCCTCATTCGCTGGGGGTCTGGCCAGATGCAGCTGCAGCAAGGCGTTGGTGCAGCACTGATCCAGGCGCAGGCTGCAACAGCCAATGCACAGCTGCTGGGTCAGCTGCAGGTCACTTCGCAGGCCCAGCAGGGTGGCGATGCGCTCTGGATGGCAGCGCCGGCATCCAACGGGCTTCAGATGCCCAGCAACCACCAGCAGAGCGTGATGATGCAGCCGCAGGCAGCAGCGGTGTCTGCAGGCATGAGCATGTCTGGGCTTTCCAACCTGCAGAAGCAGCAGCTGATGGTTGCGCAGCTGCAGGCTGCAGGACAGGGCGCTGCTGGCACCATGGCAGCTCCAGCACGACCAGCAGCTGGTCAGGCAGCAGGAGGCGGCGCCGTGAACGGCCACAGCCTGCTTGATCAGTACCAGTCAGTGTCCTGGAGTGTTCTGGCAGCAGCGCAGGGTGAAGCAGCACTGCGTGATCAGCTGCTGACAGAGCTGGTGCTGCTGCTGACAATGCTGAACACGCTGAGCAGCACGCTCAAGGGCAGCATGGCGCCGGGCGATGCTCTGAACGACTTCAGCTACCTTGCGGCGGCGGCGCGGCGCCACATGGCCACGTTTTCGCGGCTGAGCCAGGCTGGCAACATTGCGGTGCAGCTGCTGGCGCTGGTGGCGCCCCTGGCCGTGAAGCACCTCAACAGCGCAGGTGCGCGCCTGCAGGTTGAAGTGTGCTGCCTGTGCGTGGCGCCGGGGCTTCCTGCATGAGTCGCAGCGCAGCTGTTGCATGGCCAAACGGTCTACCCTGTGCGCCAGCAGCTGAACGTTACCAGTCAGCTTGCAGCATGCACGTGGCGTCAACTGCTTCGCTAGTTTATATCTGCTCAGTCCTGAGGAGCTTGCGCGGTGGCAACGCGTGTGCCACCTGTTGTTACTAACGGGTGTGTTGTCTGTTATTGCTGCCTCTGTGGCTGCGCCCGTCTGTCGTTCCGTGTGCAGACCTGCTGGAGGCGGCCCTCCTGGTCCTGGACACGCTGGCCCTCGCCAACAGGGATGTGGCGGCAGTCGTCACGCAGCAGCGACTCACCGCGCTGGCCTCACTCGGGCTGCAGCTGCCTGTGGACCAGCTGCTGCAGCAGCAGACGCTGGGCCTGCATTGGATCACCAACCTCGCCAGTGCGGTCAGCAGGAACAAGGTGGTGCTTGAGAGCATGGCGTCCGATGGCGGCGCGCAGGCCGGCGGCAACGCAGGACCCGCAGGGCTTGTGCAGGGCTCAAGCATGAGGTGAGCCTTCTCAAGTGCTGGTGCTGGCATACCTGGCTGCTGCTGCTGCGGCTGCCGTCTGGGATTTGCCTGCTGTTTCATGCATTGTCAAGCAGCGCAGCCCAACCCTTCAATCCACGGCTGTGCCAGGGAGACAGTGCAGCTCAGCAGGCAAGGCAAGGAAGCTGTAACGTTGCCGCTGCCTGCAGCCGAAGTGCTGCGAGCTGAGCTGCAGTGAGCATGTCATGACCTGTGTGCCTGCTGCTTGTGGCTGCAGCGGTGGCATTCTGACTGGGGGGCTGGGCATGGCGGCACTTTCACAGCCCATGATGCTGGGCGCACAGGCAGGCGGCACCGCTGCCGTGACCAGCACCACGATCAGCCCCACACGCAAGACGCCGCTGGCGACCTACTTTGAGGAAGCGCCGGGTGCAGCAGCAGGCGCTGGGCTGGGCGGTGTGGGGTCGGGCCTTGCATCTAGTGCAGCGGCAGCTGGCGCCGGCAATGTGCGGCTGGGTGCCGGCACGCCCCCAGGCACGCGCCTCGGGGACCCCCTGATGGGGGAGGCGCTGGCAGGCAGGCACCTGGGGGGGCCAGGGGCAGCAGCACCAGGCAGCACAGCCGTGCCCGATGCTGCTGGCGCTGGGCACTTTGCATTGGGAGAGCTCGGGAAACTGACAGCAGGTTCAAGCCTTGGAGCAGGGGCGGCGCAGGTGCAGCTGCGCAGCCACGGCACGTACTCGCCGCTGGGTGGGGGGCTGTCGCTGTTTGGGGATCACACGCTGCTGGTGCCTGGGGCTCCTGGCAGCAGCGGGCCCAGCAGCACAGGCGCGACAAGCCTGGTTGGTGTTTAGTGACGCTATGTGTGTCAACATGATCACTCGGTGGCTGTGGCTGCTTGAGCGCGTCAGCAGCTCGGGTGATGGCGGCTGCTCAGTCTGTGGTGCGCACCTTGCGTTGTGCCGTGGGCAGATGGGGGCAGCGTTGCTGCGGCTGTCAATGGTACAAGGTATGCAGTGACATGGGTGGGGGCCTGGCTGGTCGCCGCCAGCCTCGCAGCATCGGCGGCCAAATTGCTATGGATCAGGGTGTTTTTGGCGTGCCTGACTTCATGTAGTATTGCATTTTGCAAGGCTGAAGTTTGGAGTTTTGTGTGGTTTTCAGCAAGAGCTGAGCCCATGGCTGGTGGTTGTGTTCAGCCGGCTTTGGTGTGCGGTCATATGTGATGCATTCAGCCCCTGTGCTGTCGCCAGGCGGGGGGGCACAACGTGTACCCCACTCGCACGTGTCGTCGCACGGCTGCGCTGGATATGCGTGTGTTGCTGTGGTCGCTGGCTTTGTGTTGCATGGCCTTGTATGATGGGTGTAAGGTCAAGACGCATCAGGGCATGTGTCACATGGGTGCCGCACCTGTTGCTGTGTATATCCGCTGGGGAAAACCACTGTCGTCCTGAAGGCTTTGCTTGTTACCATGTGGTCTGTTTTGCTGCATACATGCTTGCCGTAGTACGTTGCGTTGCGTGCTAGGGTCGCCAGTGTGGTCTGCATCGCCTGCTGGTGGCTGTGCATGTGTCTGGCTGTGCATATGTCTGTGAGGCAGCTAGCTGCAGGCGTTTACGTGAGTACATACACAGGTGGTTTGGAAGTACAGCAGGGTGGGGGCTTGTTTGCATGCTATGGTCTTGTGTGCAGTCACTGTGGACATAGCCTGTTGCCTTTATGATCAGGCCAGCACAGCGCCTGCGAGTGTGCAGACGAGGGAAGGTGGCAGTCGGTGCCCGCCTGCTCCTCTGACGGTCGGCCTGGTTCCTGGCATGGCTCACAGGCTCGCGCTGCATCATTGCTTGGTAGTGGCAGTTGCAACGGGTGTGTCCAGACGCGGAGGGAGCCGTTTTTCCAGGTGCGCTGGGTATTCTGGAGTGTCGTGCTCCAGGTCGTCCTGGCTTAGGTTCCATGGTTTCCTAGAACCACACACACCTGTTGCGGCTGCTGGTCGTCCTTGCAGGTGTGGGAAGTTTATTGGGCACCAAACATGGGAGGCTTAGACGTTGCCGCAGCCAAACACTTCTGCTTTTTTTGTAGCACACCTCCGCTACTTCTGCTTTTTTTTCACCCTCAAATTGCATCGGGGTGTCTGTTGGCTAGGTATGACCAGCAGGCAGGGCTCTCATCTGCTGCAGCAGCTTTTCCGCTTGCATCTGTAGCTGCCAGCAGCAGCCACACACGACATGCGGTTTGCTTGCTGGCAGAGGCTGTTGAGGCTGCATGCATTCAGGTGCCCGCGCTGCGTGCTTCTTATACTGTCCATGCGTCCTGTCTCAGTTCCCAATGCTCCTCCTTTGCAAGGTAGGCAGGGTGGGTAGCGCATGGCTGCCCAAGCTTACTTACTGCGCGCACCTAATACACATATGCACTGATCCGGCTGTCTATGCTCTTCTGTTTTTTGTTTGCTTTTCTTTCTTCAGCCAGTTGCTGCCGCTCATAGCACGCCGCTCTACTGGTTGGAGCCGTGCCTGCATGTCGTGCTGTGCTCAGGGGTGCAAGCACTTTCTAAAGGAATGCGGACGAATGTGGTATCCCCATCTACGCAGCTGCAGCCTGTCAATGCATCCTTAGTCAAGGCCGTGCCTTGGTTATGGCTTCTTGGCAACACGCATCTGTGCCATGAGCTCGTGTGGATGCAAAGGACAGCCGTGCCTTGGATGTGGACATCGGCTGGTCACAGTGGGATGGGCAACCTCAGGCAATCAGAACATACTTGCAAAGCCGTTGATGGCGTGTGGGCGAATGCGAGCGTCTGTTGCTGTGCGGCTTCTGTGCTTCATGATTGGCTGGGGTAGCGCCGTCCGTCGGGTGTCATGTGCAGCAGGTGTGTGTTGCATGGGCGTTGCGTCCGCTGTCGCGTCGCATGCTTGGCAGCTGACGTGCCACTCCGTCCGTCAACATCCGTGGCAGGAGGCGTGGTCGTCTGTGTTGTGTGCTGGCCAGGGTTGCTGTGCTGAGTCTCCGGCGTTGACCAATGCCTTGGCATCTGGCAATTCAACTAGAACATGGAAGCAAGCAGGTTTGGTTGGGCTTTTGTGCAGCACACAGTGCAGCAGGGACCTTCAGCCGCAGCCAGGTATGCATGGTACGACTTTTCCTTGGGATTGTGAATGTAGCAGCGAATGCAATGCTAGTGCCCAGCTTGTCACGCCTGTCCAGCGCACCAGCTTGTCTCCTCCGCCCCCCCCCCCCCCAAAAAAAAAGCTTGAAGAAACTGGGCACATTGCAACATGTGTGTTGTTGCTGCCAGGTGGGGTCTGCGCTCACCCTTGTTGAAACGAGCAAATAGATGCTCACGTTGTTTTTTGCCTAGTGTGGTGCCAAGGCAGCACATGTGTACAGTTTGGTTGCACATGTGTACAGTTTGGTTGTCACCACCTAGCCCAGTACTTGCATTGCTGCAGACCTTGCAAATAACACTCTCTTTGTGGTGGTGAATCCAGTTTGGACGTGCATACTGTTCCGTTGTCCAGCGTCAACTCATCCACATTGCCAGTCTCATGCGTGTTCTACTGCCGCTCGGGCTGTCGTGACGGCACTAAGGTGTGCAAGTCATTGGTGTGGAACGTATTGGCTTTGCCTGGCATCGGCGTCAAACCCAAATCAAATTGCTTGGTGTGCAGCGATTGGCCTGCACACGAGGTGTGCTTTCCTTGTTCTTGAGCTTATGGGCGTGGCTGTGTCTCTCGCCAACAGCCCCGGAAAGGTCTTGCAGCCATTGATGTGGCATGCCTCTACTGTAGGCTGCCGCCCGTGTTTTCAAAAACACTGGCGGCTCAGTAGTAGGTTCAAGTTGGACCTAGGAGACTTCATCGTGGTTGTCAACAGGATTTGTGGTTGTCAACGAGAAGGTGTTTGTACAGGAGGAAAGTACAGTTATCACGTCACTGTTGTTGGTAATTCGGTAACATCCTCATGAAGGCAACAGGAAATCAAACATGTTTGGCGGGAACATTCTTCAACTGCACAACAAGGTTGCTGTGCTGCATGCAGTTAGTAAGTTGTCTCTTAAGTGAGAAATTGTTTGCGGGGCCTGTCAAAGTTGATGAACTCATCATAAACATAGCGAAGTACAAGCACATTGCAGCAATTGAAGCACGCACACTGCCAGTGTGGTCCCCAGCAACCATGGCTGAACTGCCTATACTTGCCAATACTACCTGTGGTATGCCTATTCACACAACTGCGTTAGAGTGCTGGTGCTTCTTCACACAGCTGCGGCACTTTGTCGTGCTGCAGGCGAGTGCTGCATCACGTCATGGGTGATCACCCATGCACAGGGAGACGCCTTGATTAGTCCGTACGCTTCACACACACACAATGTCCAGCATGACTGTCCCGAACCCAAACTGGGTTCGGCACATTCATGCTGGACATTGTGTGTCTGTGAAGCGTACGGACTATTACATGTGGCTGGCCGCGCCCAGCTCCAAAAGCAGCCATTCCCTGGCCGCGCCCAGCCCCAAAAGCAGACCTGTTGACACGAGGAAGCCCAGGGAAGCATCTGAAACCTTTGATACTGAAGGGGTCCTCCCTGCCCAACTCAACACACAGCAGCTGCTGTAGTGCGGTGCAAGCAGCACCAGATCACCAACAACCCGTATGTCAGCGGCTGGAACAACGCATACGTGCTTCAGGTGCTCTGTATGGCGCCCTCGAGTAGGGCTCAGCCAAGCAGCGGCGCGCATCCCTGGGAGCCCCACTGCAGCTGCGACTCGTCAGCACGCAGCCAGCAGCAACGGCTGACACAGCCGGCACAAGTGCAGTCACAACATCTGCTGGTGCAGTTCCAGCGCCAGCAGCACCGCCACTCAGCCGCACACGCAGCATCGCAACAGCTCACACAAGCCAGGTGAATGATGCCTGAAGGGTCTGCAGCAGCCGAGCACCAACGAAGACCGCACACTGCCAAGCACCGGAGGTGATGCAAGAGACCGGAAAAGTTGCCAAACAATTGAGCCTGCTGTAACAGCCTGTGAGGTGGCCACCTTCCATGATGATGCCACGTATGCTGACACGACCCTCAAGTCAGTCAGACCCGACACAATGCCAGCAGCAGCGGCTACACCAACTGCAAGGCGCAGATACTGAGCTTTGGAACAGAACACAGCCAACAGGCTGAGGACAGCACCAACAAGCAGCGCTGTGTGTGGCCAACACGACACGCAACACAACAGTTGGGGACAACCACATCAGTCAACTATACCAACCAGTGGTGACCAACCAGTGGTGGCCAACCAGGGTGACCAACCTCACCATACAGTGGTGACCATCTGACGCACCGCTCTCACGGATCACACGGCAGCTGCTGGCAGCATCCTTCAACAGTGGTGCTCGCTGGCCGGCAGTGCTGCCGGCCCAACCTCTCCCACACACCCAGGAGTCCTCCTTGGGGCCATCCACCCTCGCCGCCTGCTGCCGCTGCTGCTTACAGCGCCACTGCCGACGCCCATGCAGCAATGCCAGATTTCTGGGCCATGGACGGCTTCATCACATAGGTTTCCTCGCCGCCACGCCGGCTGGGCCCAACATTGAGGCTGGGCTGCTGCTGCTGCAGTGCTGCTGCCAGCTGCTGGCTCTGCTGGCCGGCATCGGCGTTGCCCAGCACTGCGTCTGTCCACGTTGCGAACACAGAGGAAGCGGCAGCGGCAGCAGGGGTGCTGCTGCCAGTGTGCTTAGTGTGCTGCGCACCCGTACGTGCGCAGCCGGCAGCAGCGGCTGATTGCTGCGGCCACCCATCCAGCAGCGGTTCAGCAGCTCCTCCACACTGGGGCTGCTGCTGCTGCTGTTGCCGTTGCCGCCATCAGTGCTGCTGCTGATGGTCACTTGGGCGCTGTGCAGCTGCTGCTGGCCCCTGCCGCTGCCGCTGCCGCTGAACCGAAACCAGCGGCTGGCCAGCAGCTCCACGACACTGGAGCTGCTGCTGCTGCCCCTGCCGCTGCCGCTGCCACCGCTGCCGCTGCTTGACAGCGGCGAGTTGTGCAGCGGCTGCTGGCTGCGGCCGCTGACGCCAAGCCAGCGGCTGGCCATCAGCTCTGTGACATGGGGGATGCTGCTGCTGCCACCACCGTCGCTGCCGCTGCTGCTGGCGCCACTGCTGCTGGGTGCCAGGGGAGCGTCGGCCGGCTGCAGGCTTGGCATGCCCGGCACCGGCTGGGCGCTGGCGTGCTGCTGCTGCTGCTGCTGCGCGTCGTCCTTGGGGCCTGCAGCTGCTGCACCGCTCACGGGCGGCAGGGCGGCAGCTGGCTCAGCCTCGGGCACTGTTCTTCGTGCATTGCAGCTTGCCAACGCCAAGGCAGGCATCCCCGTCAACACCAGCAGCAGCAGCAGCCTGGTGGCCAAAGAACATGCGCTGTCAAGGAGGCGCATGCGCATTGGTGTGCCAGGACACCCCCAGCAGTGCAGCATGATGGCTGCAGGTCATGGCATTGGCTGCAGCTGTCAACGGCAACCCCAAGTGTGTGAGTGTGTGCAGCGGTTGTGATGGTCCGACCCCACTCACACAACGTGACTGGCTCACTCGACTTGGCACGGCATGTGAGAAGCTTGCATGGCCCTGCACACACCCTCGGCAGCACCCACCTCCTGCTTCAGCTGCTGGATGTGCTTGAGGAAGAGGCGCCGCGATGTGATGGCCTTCTGCCGCAGCGACTGCAGATGGCAGGCCACCGCGTTGCGCTCAGCCAGAGCCGCGTCGCGCTCAGCCGACACCTGCCTCAGGCGCTGCACAGCAGGCGGCAGGCGGCAGGCGGCAGTTGCAGAGTCAAACAAGTGCATGTCAAGCAGGCGAGACACTGCCCCTTGGCAGGATTGGGGATGCCGCCTTGAATCCGGGGATGAACCAAGCACCCTGAAGGTGTGGTGGTGCGGTTGGTTTGATGTGTGTCTTGTGCCTGAACAGCATGCGCGGTGCGAGGTGGGTGCATCAGCATACAATGCCAAGCAGAGTACCACTTGCTGCAGGACAGCAGAGCAGTGCAGTGCATGCACTGTATGCTGTCAGCAGAGGTGTGACTCCGTGCCGCGTCTGGCGTGAGGCCCAGCCATACTGGAACTGGGCAAGGCTCCCATGCCTGCAGGAAACAGCCCAGGTGTGTTGGACGTGGCTCTTCATCCTGCAGGACCTGCCACTTGCAGGTGCACCATTGTACAACGGACTCTGTAGAATACAGCAGGCAGCAGGCAGCACATGCAGGCTGTACCGCATCCCGGGAACAGAGGAGCCGCAACAGGTCTGACTTGCAGCATGTGATGTGGTGACTGGCACCCTCCCCCCCCCCCCCCCACCACCATCCACCCACACCCACACCCGCACCCACACCCACACCCACACCCCACCCCACCCACCGACCCACCCCCCACACCCTTGGGTGGCCACCCACCCACCCACCCACCCACCCACCCACCCACCCACCCACCCACCCACACCACCCACTTGAAGACACGTGCACACACCTGCATGAGCTGGTCCTTCTCGGACGCCAGCGTCCCCAGCCTGCTGGTCAGGGCAGCGCGCTCCTGCACCAGCCGCATGTTGGCGCGCTCCGCCTCAACCGCCCGGCCTTCAGCTGCCCCTGCTCTGTCTTCAGCCGCCTCCGCGCGACTGCAGGCTCTGCACCAGCATGAAGCCACCATCCTCCAACACCTGGCGACTTCCCATCCAGACGAGTCGATCACCAGGTGATCGACTCGTCTGGATGGGAAGTCGACAGGTGTTGGAGGATGGTGGCTTCATGCTGGTGCAGAGCCTGCAGTCACAGATTCAGCGACAAAGCAGGGGTGTTCAGGAGTGACAACATACTTGAAGGAGCACAGAAGGGTTTGTCACAGGTGCTGCCAGGGTGGCAGAGGCTGAAAAGTGACTGACTGGCGGGGGAGATGGTGGTTGACGTTGCTGTTGGTTGCTCACACCCACTGCAAGTGCATAGCATGCATGATAAGTGCTTCCTTGACACAACTCTCGCTTCACCTTGAGCCCACAGAGAAGGTCTTGGACAGTGACATGGTTGCTGCTGAGCTGTGCCACATTAGGCATCTACAGATTCACATATGCTGCTGCTGCTGCTGCTGCTGCTGCCTACCTGCAAGTTGTCGACGTGCATGGGCAGCCGGGACCCGGCAACAACCAGCTGCTGCGCCAGCTGCTGTGATGCCAGGTCGACAGTGGCGAGTGTGCGCACGATGTTGTTGCCGATGTTGGTGATATTGATCAGCACGCAGTGGCAGTTGGTGTAGGTCTGCACCAGCTGCTGCAAACCCTACTGGAGGGTGAGCTGCGTCAGCTGCATACTGTTGAATGAATCGACGAGCCGGCCGCTGCAGTTGGTGAAGGTTTGCACCAGCTGCTGTGATGCCTGCTGGATGGTGAGTTCTGTCAGTTGCATGTTGTTGAACCAGGTGATGAGCTGGCCGTTGCAGGTGATCGTGGATGTAAAGGTTCTCGCTCGGTCCGCTCTGTGCAGTCGTCACACAAGGAGTCGTATCTTTTGGGATGGGCCCGTGGGAACCTGAACTCGCTCTCTTGCTTCCTCTCTTGCGTTCCCTCCTACATTCCAGGGCCTATGTAGTTCTTACTCATCGGCAGTTGTGCCGACACGTCATCATTGGATCCCAGGCACTGTC
>JACERP010000278.1:0-103719 GCA_014080715.1 Scenedesmus sp. NREL 46B-D3 | reverse complement strand
ACAGCATGTGCATGCCTGCACACCAAATACATCGTCGGAGCCTCGCAGCCTGCAGCTGCTTCACCGGCTGCCTTCAAAAGGATGACAAGCGAGGCGATACACTGCAGCCGCCAGCACCAGCAGCAGCGCCACCACGGCGCGCCGATCACCGCCGGGCAGCGGGTGAAGCACTCGACAGCCTGCTGCTGGCGTGCCGCTGCTGCCCTATCCAAAGCATCCTGTGCATTCTGGGCATGCTGCTTCGCCCTTGCCTCCTGCTGCTGCGACCTCTCTCTGTGGTACTGGGACAGACTTAATGCGCCCATGACGTCGCTACCCAGAGCAACCAGGCTAGCACCGGCAGGTGTGCTGCCGCCGCTACTGCTGTTGCCAGCGATGCTGCCAGCAGCCGCCAGGCTACTGCTGCTGCTGCTGCTGCCTGCTGCAGGAAGTCCTGCTGCCTGTTGGTACCCCTGCATGCCCACGTAGTTTGTGTCTAGTCTGTCGAGCAGCCAGTCAGTCTTCTCTGCAGCAGGCGACAGCCCTGATCTCACCCCGCCCTTGTCCAGTGTGGCCCAGCTGCTGTCTGCATCATACCGACCACCAGCCGCGGCCAGCAGGGGACCCTGCTGCTGCCTGCCCAGCTGCCTACCTGGGCTGATCCTGCTGCTTTGATCGCCAGCCGCTGCTGCGCCTGGCATCAGGCTGCCTTGCCGCTGCTGCTGCTGCTGGTCAAATCTGCCGATGCCATGGGTCGGCCCCCAGCGGCTGCAATCTGCCGCACCGCGCGCAGCAGCCTGCTGCTGCTGCCGCTGCTGCCGCCGCTGCTGCAACGTCAGCGGGCTGCTGCCCCCGGCAGCAGGCACCAGCGGAGAGTCCGGGGGCTGCCATGCTGCTGCTGCTGCGGTGCTGCCGCCAGCAGCAGCGCCAGCAGAAGCCATGGCTGCCAGCGACGCCCCGCTGCTGCTAACGCTGCCGCTGCTGCCTGCTGCAGCATTAGCTAGCCCACTGAAAGGCCCGCCGGCCGCGGCCGCTCCAGCGCCCAGGTGAGCGCGGCCAGCAAGCACACTGCTGCTGCCGCTTGGCCATGTTGACTGCTGCTGCCTGTTGCCCAGGCTGCTGTTGTAGTTGTGCAACCGCTGTTGCTGCTGCTGCTGACTCAGTCGCAGCTTCAGCAGATCCAGGTGAGCCTGCTGCTGCAGCAACTCCACATGCCAGTCGCTCATCTGCGTCGCATTTGAATCCGGACGGCTGCATGTCTGCTTCTGCTGCTGCACTTCTGCTGCTGCAACTACACCCTGCTGCTGCTGCTGCTGCTGCTGCTCAGGTGTAGCCGTGAGCCATCCATGCCGCAACTGCTGCTGCAGTCTAGTGCTGTGTGCCACTGGGCTAGCTGCTGGCGTCAGCCCTGGCAGGCCTGGAGCAGTGCAAGCGCTGTCGGGCCGTGCCACACTACCCGCACCCTCGTCGCTGGCAGTTGTGCTGCCGCAGTCGCGAAACCGTGCTGCTGCTGTGCTGGCGCCACCAGGATAGCTGGCAGCAGCAGCAGCAGCAGCAGCGATTTGCGGCAAGCTGTTGAGCAGCCTGCTGCTGCCATGCATCCTGCTGCTCGTGGAGCCTGGCGTGTCGCTAGCAGACGACATTCGGCACATGTCATCATCACCAGCTGCCGCTTGCCAAGTGTCGATGTAAGCACGTGCTGGAGTGGCAGCAGTAGCCTCATTGGCCGCTGCTGCCGCCTGATGTGCCGCTGGTGCAGCAGCAGCCACGGCAGGTGCAGACGCGGCAGGTTGGGGTGTACTGGGCCTCTCGGCTGTGGTAGCACTTGCCTGCTGCTGCTGCTGCTGCTGCTGCTGCTGGCTGCTGCTGCTGCTGCTGCTGCTGCTCCGTGCATGACGCCCCAGACGCTTCAGTTGCATTCAGCTGCTGCTGCTGCTGATGGGATCCTGAATGACAGCCCATGCCCTGCTGCACCTCAGCCTGGGTGTCTGCAGCTGGTGCCATGGCACTTTGTTGGCTGTGAAAGACACCAGGCTGCTGCTGCTGCTGCTGCTGATGGTCTGTCTGCACTGCAGCATCCTGCAGCTGTGGCTGCACCTCTGCCTGCACACCTTGGTGCCGCTGCCGCTGCCGGTGCTGCTGCTCCTGCTGCAGGCTCGTGCGTGCTGCCGCTGCGCCGGCATCCAGCATGGCGGCAGCTGCCTCTGCTTCAGCATCCATACGCACCTTCACACAGAACAGCAGCAGCATTGAAAACATGCAGTGCAGCCTCAGCAACCAGGTGTACGAGGAACCTGCAGCCATCCTCTGACTGGCTCTTTCAACTGGCACATGCAACGCACCACTGGTACTGAAACAGAGCAGATCATGCCCGTGTGCGATGCGCAGCTGCCACTCGCAAGCAAGCACAGCAGCTCAGCGGCGCAGTCTGTTCAGCTCTGCTTTTGCTGCGGCATGCGCATGTGCAAGGTCAAGCCCTGGCCAGGACGTTTCCACTCACCTGCTCCAGCTCTTGTGCATGGCTGTCCATCAGGCTGGCCTGCTGCCGCTCCAGCTGCTGGCAGCGCTGCTGGGCAGCTGCCAGCTGCGCTCGCAGGTCTGACATGGCCGCCTGGTTACGCGTGCAGTCGGCAGACGCCTGCGACAGTTGGCACCAACAGCAGGCAGGAAGTTTGCGGCAACACACAGCTCAGCAGGCGAGCGTGCATCACTGGCAGCGACATCAGGGATGTTCCCTTCAACACTGTGCAGGCAGCAGCAACCAACCAGGCTCTCTGCGCAGTGTCACCAGCTCAACCAGTTGCTGGTGCCGATGCATTGTCCAGGGGTCGACTGTGCGCCTCACCTGCTGCTGCAGCTTCTGGTGATCCTGCTGCAGCCGCTGCAGCTGCGCCTGCAGTGCTGCCCTGTCAGCCTTGGCAGCCTCCAGCTTGTCAGCCCAGCTGGCACTGCTGGCCTGCAGCAGCGCTGCCGCCTTGGCCTTGGCGTGGGCCTTGGCCTCGGCGACAGCTCGCCTGGCTGCACCAAAGCTCACAGAGGACCTGAGCTCTGCAGGAAGCAGAGCCGCAGCAGGCAGACAGGCATGCATGGTGGCTGCGGCATTGGTCGCTTGTCACAACCCCGACAATTTGGTTGGTGGTGCTGTACAGCGCAACCTGCTTGCTCAGTGTGTTCTAACACGCCGCAGGTATACCTGCCGTCTCAGTTCGAGGGACTTTGCGGGCGTCAGGAGGCCAGGATGCAGTGTGTTGTGCGTCCAGCTCCTTGTTGCCGCGTGTTGACTAGGTGCTCATCCTTGGGTGGCGCACACACCCATCTGAGACGGCAACTGGATCCACATGTAACTACTCCATGACCACAGAGCCAGCAACACACAAGGCACGACATGCCAGCAAATTGACTGAGCTTGAACCTCTCAACTAGCTCCCAGACATGCGTGGTTGGGCAGGAGCACATGTGCCGTTTGCTTGCAACCCCACAGAGCCCCTTGCGCACGCCGCCACCCACCCTGCGCCTGCGAGTGCAGCAGCTGCTGGTTGAGCTCCTGCAGCCGCATGACCTCCTGCCGAGCAGCAGACAGCAGCGCGCTGCCAACCGCACCCTCGCACCACGGAGGTGCAGCGCCGGCACCAGCCGCAACGCCACCCAGCCCCCGCCTCTGCGGGGACACAGCATCGTCGTCGCCTGCCGCAGCTGCTGCTGCTGCTGCTGCTGCGGTAGAGCCTGCCGGCTCGGTGCGCTCGCCATCCGTCTGCACGGCAGCATCTGTGCAGCCGGCGGCCGGCGGCACACCGGCAGCGGCATCTGCTCCTGTCCCCTGCTGCTGCTGCTGCTGCTGCTGCTGCTGCTGCTGTGGCTCTTCATCCAGGTCCAGCATGTGCACCCAGCCAGACCTGCTGGCCGCACTGTCATGCACCTGCAGGGTGGGTGGTTGCAAGTGCCTTGTTGGTTGAGTCGCATGCTGCTTGAGCAGATCAACAGACTCTCCGCGCTTTCAGCTGTTTGAAGCCTGCCAAGCACCTGCTCAAGTTGGCCTCTGTAACAGCAGAGATGCGGAACAGGCCAAGACAGCTTGCAAGTGTGACGACATCAAGGCAGGCACCATTTCAACGCTGCCGCCTTGCGCACTCTCGCCTGCACACTCACCTGTCGCTCATTCACCGGCCGCTGCAGCGCCGCCATCAGCTGCTGCTGCTGCTTCAGCTGCTGCTGCAGGCTCAGTATGGTGTCTGCCTGGTCTTGCAGCCTGGCCTCATACTGCGGCACCTCAGAACCGCAGGGCTTACCCACCACAGCACCCGCAGCAGCGACGCCTCCAACGACACAGCTGCCAAACTCGGCACCACCATCAGCTGCTGCTGCCGCTGCTGCCGGCAGGCCAGCTGGGACGTCCCGCTGCTGCTCAAACGCCGGGTTGTCATGTACGGAGCACCAGCTGATGCCGCTGCTGTCGCCGCCCTGCAGGCAGCGCGAGGTTACTTCCGGCTCGCCAGCAGCCGCCGCCGCTGCTGCAGCGCCGCCCGATGCCGACGCGGCTGCCTCCGACAGCTCGTGCTGCAGCCGCATTATCTCCTGGCCAGTCAGCTGGCGCTCCTGCCGCACAGACGCCAGCGCCACGTCCAGCTCATGCCGCAAGCGAGCAACCTCGGCATTGGCCATGCCCAGCTGCGCACGCAGCGCATGCTCGCTCGCTGCTGCGGCGTCGCTGCCAGCTTCGCTTGGTGCCGCCTCGTCTGCGTCGCCGGCCAGCTCATCGCTGCCATCACCAGCAGCAGCAGCATCCTCGGCGGCAGCCATGCCAGCTGTTGCAAATGCCGCCTCAGTTTCAAAATGCCCATGCTGCCTCTGCTGCAGCTGCAGGTCGGCAGACTCGAGTCCTGCCTGCAGCTGCTGCACTTCAGCCTCCGCCTGCTCCAGCTGCTGCTGCAGCTCCTGCAGCTGCGCTTCAGCTGCGGCCTGCTGCTGCTCCAGCTGCTGCTGCAGCTGCCCATGGCCCTGCGTCAGCTGCTCCAGCTGCTGCTTCCGCTGGCTGTCAGCCTGCTGCAGCTGCGCCAGCTGCCGCTGTGCTGCTGCCAGCTGCTGCTCCAGGGTCTGGCGCTCAGATGCTGCGGCAGCCTGGATGCGAGATACTTCGGCAGAGTGGCGCTGAATCTGCATGGCACCGCAGAAGTCGCCAGCTATACATGAGCCGCAGCGTGCTGTTGAACGCCAACCAGCAGCAGGGCAGCCACGGCACTGCAACTGCACAACTCTGCACACAACAAGGCTACCCCCAGGATGTGCGCCGACTCCGTCCCTGCCCAACGTACAACACAAGCCGCCTCGTCTTGCAAGCGAGTCGTGGGCGACCCAGCACGGCAGCAGCGACAGCTCACCTGTTGGCTGACGTCACCGCCTTCCAAGTCAGTCACCTTGCCCTCCAGCCACTGAACCTGCAGCTGCCGCTCAGACAGTGCAGCACTCAACTCCTCCACCTGCTGCCGCAACGCAGCCTTGCCACCCTCAGCAGCAGCAGCCTGCTGCGCCGCCTCTGCTGCAGCACGCTGCGCAGCTTCCAGCTGCTGCTGTGCTTCCTGCAATCCGCTCTGCAGCGACTCCAGCTGCTGCTGCTGCACGCCTGCTGCAGCTGCCGTGCTGACTTGCTGCTGCGACGCCGCAGCCTGCGCTGCTGCTAGCTCCTGCTGCAGCTGGCCCAGCTGCCTGCCCCTTGCCATGCTCAGCAGCCTTGCCTGGGCCGCTTCTGCGCCTAAGCGCTGCCGCTCTGCCTGCTCAGCTGCAAGCTTGGCAGCAAAGCCAGTGCTCAGGCGCTCCAGCTGTGCCTGTATTGCCTCCAGCTGGCCCTCGCTGGCAGCAACCGCTGCATCCTTGTCTGCTAGCTGATGCTGCATCTGCGACAGCACCTCACCCTGCACCATGGACAGCCGGCCCTGCAAGTTGCCGCCAAGCAGGTGCACGTTCCGCTGCACGGATGCCAGCTGCCCCCGCAGGGTCAGGCTGTCCTGGTGCGACTCGGACACTGCCTGCTGCAGCGTGACTGCCTGCAAACGCAGAGGTAGGTCGTGGAGTGTCAGCAGGCGGCACACGGCGCCAGTTGATGGAGCATGTGTTGCTTTGCACTGCATGCTTGGCTGTCCTGGCTCATTGTGCCTTGTTTTGTAGCCTTGTTTCACCACGCCACAAGCTCTGCACCATGTGCACTGGTGAGTGTGGGTCGCAGCGGGAGCAGCTGCGGCTTGCTGATGGTGCCATCACCATACACAGAGACAACCGTAGCTCTGGCACGCCCCTTTGCAAGCTGCTTGTCGTGCATTGTTTTGCACATATCACTGCCTTGCCCCACTGAGCAGCAACAATTATGCGATGAGAAAAAACAGGCTCTGCCTCACCTGCTGCTCCCAGCTTGTTGCCAGCCTATGCTGCTCAGCTAACGCCACACGCAGCTGGCTGAGCCTGTCTAATAGCTTTGCTTCATCAGCAGATGGCAGCAGCGGTGACAGCAGCACATCTAGCGGCACATGCTGCACATAGCCCTGCTGCTGCCCTGCCGCTGTGTCAGCTGCGCCACTGCTGCTTGCAGGCCGGCTTGGCTGCTGAAGCTGCAACTGCTGGTGGTGGTGGTCCTGCTGCTCGACACGTTGGCTTTGGCAGGGGCTGAGCTTGTGCTGCTGCTGCTGCTGCTGCTGCTGCTGCTGTGGCATGGGTGAACTGCTGTGCAAGTGCTGCTGCTGCTGCTGCTGCTGCTGCTGCTGGTCAGCTGGCGGGAACAGCGGCATCCATGATGACAGCTGCTGCTGTTGCTGCTGGTTGGTGTAGCTGCTGGCGCCCTGGTCACGTGATTGCCTGCTGTCTGTTGGGTGCTGCAGTGTGCCAGCTGGCTGGTGAGGGGCCAGAGACCCCTGCCACAGCTCTGGCATGCTGTGTGTGCTGCTGCGGAGTGCGTTTGCACCTGGCTGCCACGACATTGGGGATGCACCGGGTTGCTGGTGCTGCATAGGGCTGGGGCCTCCTGCTGCTAGGTGCGGCTGCAGCTGCCCTGTCCCAAAAGCTGGGCTCCCATTCCACTGCCTTCCATTGTTGCGCTCCTGTTCTGACTGCCGGCTGCAGGCGCAGGGCTGTCGAGCTGGTAGTTGCCTCCCACACTTGAGCACAGGCCACTGACTGGTGACCCAGACGGACAGGAACCCAGCTGCGTGTCTTCCAAGCAGCTCCTGTTCTGTTTTACAGGAGTATGTGTAACTGGCAGCTGGTACTGCAGGTGCTCAGCAGCACAGCCTGAGGTTGCTGCTGCTGGTTGTGTGTTGCTGGCCATACGCACTCCAGCTCCCACGGGTCACAACCGAGATATTAACTCATCTACGTTGCATCGCCGAATAAACGAAGTCTTCGGGCAAGAAGAAGTGTCAGTTCCAATTCGCTGTTGACAACACTGACGCAGGCTCGATGTTGCACACCACAGAGCATACTATACGGAGTGTTGAGCCCGTCAAGAGCCGGACATAGCTCTTCGCCGGTCGAAGGGGTGTGGCATTGTTACCCTGTACACACCCCGACTATTGTTGCCTTTCAAGCGCAGAAGCTGCTGCATAAGGCAGGCATCGTAGTGATTTCAAGGCTCAAGGTGACAATAAAGCTGCAGGTACAGCAAGCAGCAACTTCTGGGAGCACATTGTGATCCCGCGCACCAGCATTCAAATCGCTATTAACGGCATCTTGATGAAACAAGCTGCCAGCGCCACACATTATACAATAATGTAAAATTCATCAATCAAAGGGCTGGGTCTGACAAAGTGTCCAGCCACATGGCAACATTTGCTGCTGCTGCTGCCCGTGCCACTTTCCCTGCTGATGAGGCAGATGGCACTCAAGTCTGCAATGAAAAGGGTTGCACAAAGCACCGTGCAAAGCATGTCAACACAGCAAGTCCTGCATAGCACATCACTGCGCTGTATCCTGCTGGAAACACACATGGTACATATGGTAATGTACATGTACATGATGGCGCTGATGCTATGGCTTGAATGGGTAATATGATGATGATGATGTACTTGACACGGTGTACACCGTGGCAATCAATGTGAACCGCCCTCAGTGCAGCAACTGAATGAATGCAAAGGAGTGCCTCACGCATGCAAGCTCTGCTGCACTTTCCCACTGCACATGGTGCGGAGCGCACAGACAATTGTACATATTCAGCACCCTCAAGAACGAGCTCTCACTATCAGTCATCGTCATCGCTGTCGAACTCGACCCAGTATGCCGCATCAGCACGTTCAAGCAACTCATCCAGGTTGATCCACCCTGGCACGTCCTCCAACACGCCAGGCCCATCATCGCTGACCTCATCATCACTGTCACCATCGTCTAAGCTGCTGCTGTATGTCACATAGTCCCCAGCGGACCCCACCTTGGCACGGTGCTTGCGTCGCTCAGCATCTGCAGCAACACGCGCGTTGGCTTCCTCTGCATCTGTCCAACCCTTTTCGTCCTGCCACTGCTATGCTGCTGCTGCCGCTGTGCGTGTTGGCATACACATAAGTACTACCCCACTCCTCTGCATCCCCACCAATGCCCATGGCAGAACCCCAATCCTCAGCTAGAAAGTCGAGCGTCAGCAAAGCCTCCAGATCAGCAGCCAGCGCTGGGTTGGCACCCGGCATTGCAGCGTAGCTGGCTGCCCATGCCCGTGCTGCTGCTGCTGTTGCAGGGTGTGCTTTATCTTCCATTGCTTCTAGAAGCTCAGCAAAGCTCATCTCATCGAAGGGCGGCAGCTTGCTGCTGCTTCTGCTTCTGCTGCTACTCCTGCTCTTGCTCTTGCTGCTGCTGTGCTGGAATGCTTGCGGTTGCTGGTGCTACCCCGACTCCTACTACTAGTGCTCGTCTGGCTATCCCTGCAACACAGAGAGACAAATACAAGGCAGAAAAAGAACGGCACAACAGAAACCAGTGTTGAGAGATGATGCCTGTGAGGACGGAATGACTGCCACGTGGCCCACATATGTTGCACATATCACGTGCAGATGCTGAGCTACATACTGATGCATAGCACAAATGAAGCAAGTGCCACCCGCATCATGCGTAGGTGTATAGCTCGACTCCGTCATGCACTTGAACAATTTGGCACCCTGATTGCACACTGATTATACATGATGTGCACACATTTGTCCGTCAACACACCTTGCCTGCTTTGCGCTGGTGCCTGTCTGGTTGCTTCTTTTTTGGCCCGCTTGCCTGCTTCTCGTGCTATCAGTAGGAGAGGTGCTTCTGCCTCTTGCGCTGGTACTGCCACTGCTGCCGCTGCTGCTGCTGCTGCTCTTATTTGTGCTTCGGCTCCAGCTGCTGGTGCTGGTGCTGGTGCTGCTGCTGGTGCTGGTGCTACTGCTAGCTGTAGGTCTGCTTCCGCTCCTGCTGCTGCCAGTTGAGGCTGTTGCTCCCTTGGCAAACATGTGCGGGTCAGGCCTGATGCCTTGAGCCCGCAGCACCTCCAGCGCTGCAACCAGCTCCATGAGCTCCTGATGGCAACAGCAGGAGCAGCAGGGGACAGCAGGCAGTGCAGATCGATTCTCTGCATGCGTAGTGCTACAGGTTGAGATGCCCACTTCACTACATGCTTCAGGGTGTACTGCTTGTTCCAAACAGGGCCTGCAAAGCTGCAGCCCGGCAGCTGGAGGGCTACATAATCGCAACATGCTCTGATCTCAAGCACATGCACAGCGCGCTTGTCTTACACATGTTTCAGCACCACGTACGTGCCAGCCTGCAACTCACCTCCAAGCTGTCCATGTGCTCCAGCTGCTGGCCCAGCACCTGTGCAATGATACATCGCGTCTCACGGTCAAGCTGAGACAGAAGGGCTTCGACAGCAACAGCATCATTCTTCTGCCGCCACTGCTGCTGCTGCTGCTGCTGCTGCTGCTGCTGCCGCGCCTGCTGCTTTTTCCTGTTGGCCTGCCAGCTGCTCTGCCATGAGCCTGACCTGCTGTACCAGCCATAGAACCCTGGCATGTCTGACGGGTCGACTTCATCATCAAAGACGGCATCCTGGGATACATACTCATATATGATTTCATCATAAACCGGCCGAGGGCGTCCTCTGCTGGTGCTGCTGGACCCGCTGCTGCTGGTTCTGCTGCTGCCACTGTGTGAGCTGTGCATGCGGCTGCGAGCCTGTAGGCAAGGAAGCAAGGAGACAATTCAATGAATGGCGGGATGCCTTGAACAAAAGCTGCTGCAGTCTGCAAGCACTGCTGTTGGCGATACAGTCAGCATAGACACGACAAACGTCAGCCAACACAAAAGCGCGGAAGCATTGCTGCGCACTGCCCAACACGAGGTGGGGTGTGAGCAGCTACTGCCCTCGATGAAAATCCTACCTGACGTGTACGCTGCTGGTTGTACTGCTGCCGTTGCTGTGGGTCGCTCAGCACCTCATACGCCTCCTTGGCTAGTTTGAACCCCTCAGCAGCATCAGGCTGTGCTTGAACACCAGGACAGGACAGGAACCCCTCAGCTTCAGGGCAATGCTGCTGCAAATGCTGATGATGAGGGCTGGCATGCGCCGTATCAAAAAAACACTGCTCATGCCTGGCTCAGGCTGCATGCACGCAAGCACACACTGTGCACATGCACGCACGTGGCACACACATGCCACTGCTGCCATGTGATGCAGCACCATGCTGCTGTTGCATCACTTGCACGTGTAGTGGCAGCTGCCACCGCCTCGGCCCTGCAGTGTAACTCACTGCTGGGTTCACGTCTGGGTGCAGCTGCAGGGCCAGCTTGCGATAAGCCGCCTTGATCTCATCCGCTGAGGCTGTGGCAGCCACACCTAGGATCGTGTACGGGCACTCTGTACTTGCAGGAACATCCAAGTGCATGCGCATGAGGGGCTTTGCATGCTCGGAGTGCAGGATAGACATGTCAAGCATGGTACAGATGCTCTTCCTGTGTGGAGCCTAGTGTGATTCTTTGCTTGGGCACAGCATGCAGTGCCTCGATGGCTGTGCCAATGGGCAGCGCTGGTGCATGGCACACAGTGCTACCAGGGCTGAGCATGCTGAAGCCGGCCGGAGTTCTGCAGCCGCTGCAGAAGCCGCTGCACTTACTGGTTGTTGCGCGACATGTCAACGTTGACGCCCTGGAGACCCACTGGCTACGCTCCCGAGGCAAACATGGCGAGCACAACTTGCTGCTGCAGCAGCTGCTGCTGCCAGTTGGCACCCTCAACAGATGGCTGCGACAGCACAGCATCATCGCAGGGCTGCACGTCTTGTCTCTGTGTTTACCCCAAGTTCAGTGCAACCAAGGACAGCCAATGCCACCAGTGCATTCTGAGTCAGACAGCAGAGCAGGCAATAGTAGCTGCCCACACTGCTGTGCAGTGCTGGTGCCAGTGGTGCGTGAAATCCGGCCTGCTGGTAAGGCTCAACAACATGAGCAGCTAGTCCAGGCAATTTCATATCAAAGCCAATTGCTTAAAGCGCCTGGTCTCAGTAGCTGAGGGCTCGCGCCACTGAGCAGGCTTGGACCCTAGCACCCCAGGTAACAAAGTCAATTCAAGCAAGAGCTGGCAGGTGGCCACGACTGCCAGCATGTTGCCTTTTGTGCAGCTTTGAGTGGCCTTTTAAACCTGTAGACGCGAGCAGGCAGGGGTCATTTTTGCTTGTTGAACTGCTGCTGCTCTGCACGATCGACTTTCTGCGTGTTCAAAAGTTCTGTCTGCTTAGAAGGAGGCCTGATGGCCAACAACGCTGGTGACGACCAGTACTTACCCATTGCGATACTCATGTAAGAGCCTAGCGTGACGCAGCAGCACCAGATTAGTGTCCCAGTCGTTGATCTATGCTTTTTATGCTGTTGGTGGCAACGTGACAACTGATATTGGCTCTGGCGCGCACGCCCCCCCTGTCAGGTGCACTCTGAAAGCAACTGTACTGGTTCTTGCAGAGATGAGCTGAAGAATGATGACGCCCTTCGTCGTTTGAACTCTATCCAACGCCTGGGCACGATTGCTTTGGCGCTGGGAGAGGAGCGGACGAGGAGCGAGCTGCTGCCCTTCCTCATCGAAAACAACGACGATGAGGATGAGGTGCTGCTCGCAATGGCAGAGGAGCTGGGCAAGTTTGTGCCGTATGTGGGTGGCCCACCTTTTGGCCACACACTGCTGCAGCCACTGGAGCAGCTGTCCCAGGTGGAGGAGACAGTAGTAAGGGACAAGGCAGTAGAGTCCCTCTGCAAAGTGGCTGAGCAGCTGCCCAACAGCAGCATAGGAGAGCATTTTCTTCCTCTGATCAAGGTAAGAGTCGCAGCTTCTAAATCTAGTCATAGCAGCCAGCTGATCTGGCCATGGCAGCCCAACCGCAGGAGAGTGCGCGCATTGTTGTGCTTTGTTTGGCATGGCACCAAATATGGCCCACGGTAAATTTTTTTCACCTACAACTAGCACTGGTGATTTTTAAGCATGCCTTACTGCATTTATCAGCAGCAGATGTTGCAGCTGGTGGCATTTGCGCAGATTTGACATCACAACACAGCTTGCAGACATCCTCATCTGATTGACCTGCCTGCGCAGGCTGCTCTGGTATGCAACCTCCCAAAGCCAACCGAACATGAATGTCCATGTGTTTTCTGTGTGCATGCAGCGACTTTCACAAGGCGAATGGTTCACTTCGCGCGTGTCAGCATGCGGCCTCTTTGCAGTTGCATACACGCGGTCAACAGCAGCACAGCAGACAGAGCTGCGGCAGCTGTACACGCAGCTCTGCCGTGACGAAACACCCATGGTGCGGCGTGCAGCAGCGCACAAGTTGGGGCCTTTTGCTGCAGTGCTGGAGCGTGATGCAGTCAGCAGGGACCTGTTGCCGCTGTTCACAGATCTCACATCAGATGGTGCGTTGCTCGACGCGGGTTGCAGCGGTTTGTGACGCAGTTGCATGGAACGCAGCTGTCTGGATTCACTGGCACATTGTGCAGGTTGTGGTGAAGCAATAACATACCTGCAGTCAGCAATGCCTTTGAACGTCGCATGAAAGCAGGGAATTGTCATGCCGTGCTGGCATGCAAGATGCGTGTGATGAGGCACATGATGGGCTTGATCCCCATCAACACCACCGTATCACTCATGTCAATGCTGCTGCACAATGCAGATCAGGACTCTGTGCGGCTGCTGGCAGTGGAGAGCTGTGGCGCATTCGCAGCAGCACTCAGCAAGGACGACTGCAGCGCAAGCCTGCTGCCTGTGGTGCAGAAGTTTGCACAGGTACGCCAGCTACAGGTTTTGTCGTACGCACAACAGTTGATCTTGCCTGGTGATATACTTGTACCTGTGCACAGCTTCAAGTACAACAGCAACTGAAGTACGAACAGCCATGGTGTCTTGGTTGCCATCTTGTGTCACAAGCACTCATATGCTGCGTGCGCATGTGCCTTGCTGTGTGTATCCTGCAGGACAAGTCCTGGCGTGTGCGCTACAACGTCGCAGCACAGATGGTGCCGCTGTGCGAGGCGCTGGGTCCCGAGATGACCCGCGCTGAGCTGGTGCCTGCCTACATCAGGCTGCTGGAAGACAGCGAGGCGGAAGTGCGCATTGCAGCAGCTGGCAAGGTCTCTGCGTTCAGCCGAATGCTGACGCCGCCACTGATAGTGTCACAGGTGGGTGCCATCGTGTGCAGGCGTAGCATGTCCAGCGTCAGGTAGCAGCGGCAGCAGGTGGGGGGGGTCGCTGTGCCTGCAGCTTGCACACAAGTGACAACAGCCTGGAGGATGTTGCAAGAAGCTTTCCTGTGGTGCGATGCCAGTTCTTCATGTTGACATTCCTTGATGGAGTTTGCCAGCAATGGTGTGTTTTCCACTGCGCCTGTGCCTGTGTTAATCATCAGGTTGTGCCACGTGTCAAAGAGCTGGCAAACGACAGCAGCCAGTTTGTGCGTGCAGCGCTGGCGGGCGTGGTGATGGAGCTGGCGCCGCAGCTGGGCAAGCAGCCAACCATCGAGCACCTGGTGCCTGTGTTCCTCAATCTGCTGCGTGATCCCTACCCTGATGTGCGGCTGAATGTGATCAGCAAGCTGGACCAGGTGTGGCACTGGTGCTTGAGAACGGCAGCCTGCTTTGGCCTTGGCAGCACCAGCAGGGAACTGAGGGCAGGGGCATCCTGCAAGCTCCTTCGGAAGCACAGCATGCGCAGAGCACAGAAGTACAGCGTGATGCTGTGCGGGGCTGTCTGCTGTGACAGTGGACTTGTGACAGCAAGCTGTGGTGTGCAGGCGTGACAGCTGAGCAGCTGTGGGCATGCAATGCACAGCACACAGCGCATAGCCGCAGTGTTACTGAAGTTGATTGCTCTGTTTTGTCCTTTTGCAGGTGAATCAGGTGATCGGCATTGAGCTGCTGGCTCAGAGCCTGCTGCCTGCCATCGAGGAGCTGGCTGAGGACAAGCATTGGCGCGTGCGGCTGGCCATTCTGGAGCACATCCCGCTGCTCGCCAACCAGCTGGGCGCGGAGTTCTTCCAGGTGTGCTGAGATGTGCAGCACCTGCAGGAGCCGTCACTGGCTGGCTGCCACCTCAGCAGGCTGTTGTTGCATTGTGGGCACGTCGCCGATGAAGGCGGGCAGTGTGTGCGCATGGTTGCATGGCGCTGACGCCAGCGTTGGCGTGTCTGCTGACCTGCTGTGCTGCGTGCTTGCGCCTGCCTGCTTGCCGCCTGCAGGAGAAGCTGGGCCCGCAGTGCATGCGCTGGCTGGAGGACCAGGTGGCCAGCATCAGGGAGGCAGCCACGAAGACACTGCAGAAGATTGCACAGGTGCGGCTCAGCGGCAAGGCGCTGACACAGCGGCAGCATCCATGCAGCTGGCTCGCTGCTGTCGCGCGTGACACGTTGATGGGCAGCACAGCACGCGACAAGGGAGCCATCGCATTGGAGTAACCTGCAGTGTAGACGTTGAGTCCACATGGACCTGGCTCAGCCAGGCAGGAGCGTTTCCTGGTGCGCCTGAGCAGCCCTGTACTGCATCCCTGCTGGTGTGCGTGTTCTGCAGGAGTTTGGCCCTGAGTGGGCCAAGGAGCACCTGGTGCCTCAGGTGCTGGCGATGATCAAGAACCCGCACTACCTGTACCGCATGACAGTGCTGGTCGCCATCAGCAGCCTCGCCAACTACGTCAGCCAGGAGGTGTTTGTGTCCAGCATGCTGCCGGTGCTGGTGTCATGCGCCAAGGACCGGGTGCCAAACGTGAAGTTCAATGTCGCAAAAGTGCTGGAGCGTGTGGCGCCGCTGGTGGACCACAGCGTGGTGACGCAGACCATCAAGCCATGCCTCGCAGAGCTGAGTGAGGATGGCGATGCTGACGTGCAGTTCTATGCACGCCAGGCGCTGTATGCATGCGACAACAACCAGATGCAGTAGTGGCAGGCTGGGCAGCGGGGTCCTGCAAGGCAAGGTCAGCCGAGGGCTGGCTGGCCTGCATGCCGCGGGAGGGATGGCAGTATGTTTTGCATTCCATGCTTTGTGTTGGCTTTAGGCATCAGCAGCTGCGCTACTTGTGCTGGTGGTGGCAGCAGGCTTGTGCATGTGGCTGCAGCTGGCACATGTTGGTCGTGTGTTGGGAAGCATGTTGGTGGCTGGTGGTGAGTGTTTTGCATGCGTGGTAGGTTTGCTTGCAATGGGCAGCTTGTGGGCTGGGTGGGTGCGTGGGCGTTTGAGCACAAGACAGACTTGCTGTGCATCTCGTAAAATCTTTCTTTTTACAGGCTCTTGCTGTGGAGCACTGCTGAGTGCTGAAGAAGTGAGCCATGCAGATGGTTGCCTTTTTCTCTTGCTAGCAGCTGCAGGTAGCGGCTGCCGGCTGCTTGCGGGTGCGTGCGCCTTTGCAAGCTGTGTAGCCATGATACTTACAGTGCAATGGGGTGAGCAGCCAGTTTGTGCTGCCGTGTGGCTGCCCAGCTAGTCGTCATACTCAGGCCTACCTTATTCAAGCCCCAGCAGTGGCAGGCCGTGTCATTTGCCTTCCGCATTGTAATAGTTCTGCAGAGCACCAGATGCAGGATGGCTGCTGTGAACACACATGTATGCAGGCAGAGCAACAGCACGCTGACCAAGTTTGCAGCAGTTGCCCTTGCAGCAGTGGGTTGGCATCATGACAGGCACTCAGTTATTCACTCAGTGACTGTACTGTTGTTATGTTGTTTGAAGGTCGGTCCTGTGTGATTATCAGTTTGTGTGTAATCGGTTGTATGCTGCTGGTCTGGACATCATATGTACGAAGCAGCTGCCAGGGGCTTTTGATTTTCATATGGCCTCGCTTGCAGGAGGAGCAGGGTTGTTGGTGTCAAGTACATGCTGGGGTTACACGGGCCCCAGCAGGGCCATAAGTCAAGAAGCACTAGCACTCTAAAGCAGCAGCAAAAGGCAAGCATGCAAGTATATACAACATCATCATCATCATATTACCCATTCAAGCCATAGCATCAGCGCCATCGGCCCCGCGCCCCACCGGGGCGGAAAAAGGAGGGAGCACTGCTCCAGAATGTTTGCATGCATTGCGCACATCCCAAGACTTGACAAGAAAAGCAGCAATACACGGTGACACCATCCGACATCTTCCAGAACTGCCCCAAATATCATCAGATACAAAACGCAACACCTTGATTGACGAATCAGCCATGGACAAAACGCTGCGCAACTTTTCAGCGCAACCAGGCAGGGATCTGATCTCAGCAAACATACTATCCCTTTGAGCAGAAGTAGCAGGGCAATCAAACATGAAGTGTGACAAAGACTCAACTTCTGCACCACAACAAGGACATCCTGAAGTGGAGTTAGCTCTGCGCCCGCCAAACTGACTAGTGCGCTCATGTACACACAGACAACCCATACGAACACGCAAAAGCAATTCAATACCACGTGGAATTGCCACTGAACGCAAGTACGGCCTAGGCCTCCTGAAACCCATAGCATCAACATGAGTGGGGTGCACATGAGTCACATTGTAACGAGTCGACCCCAAAACCGGTTGCCTGGAGAGAAAGTCTCAGGCGTATAGACCGTAGCCAGGCGGTGCCCAGTTCGAACCCGGGAGCAATGTTCAACCTAGGCCTAGGACTTAGCGGCCTGCTACACTCCTCCCCACCTTCTCTCGAATTGGTCCTACCAATTCGATCACCGAAGGGAACATTCCGTTCGACTTCCTCGGGAATCGAATCGTGTACCTTTGATCTGCCACCCGCGTACGGTTTAGAGGCATCACCTCTAACCTTCCGCTAAGGTGGCCGAGTTTTTTTTTTTTTGCGGGTTTAAGGGGTTACACGGTGTGCTCAAGCGGCTACGCCACAACGGACACCTGGAATAAAAGGAAAGCTGCGTGCAGCTCAACGCAGGCTGTCACTCAAGGAGGCTCAACCCCCAGGAAAGCCTCTGTGTGTGGGGCCATAACATCAGCCGTGCTCAGCACGACCCGTCGTCCCCATCACACGCAAATGTTGTTTGCTTGGAAGTATATGAGCATGCAAGCAGTAGTCTAAGCAGTGTCAGTGACAGCAATCTATACATGTTGCAGTACAGGAAGCGGGCTGAGCTGATGAGCATGATGCTGACTCAAGGGCAGATCAGACTCAAAGCAGCAGTGAGGAAAGAAACAGCTGAAAGCTGGCCAGCTGCTGAGGTTTTGTCATGGCTGCATATCTCAACAGGCATGCAGTGACCCCACATACACCCACTTTAGAGTGGGGCTGGTGGCTTCCAAGAGATAGGCAGGGAGAACGCAGCAACACACATATGCATGCCCGTGCAAATCACCTGCGGACTACACGTAAGCCATTGCCGCGCAGCACAGTGTGCCACGCAAGGAACGGCTGCCGCGTAAGTAGCTGAACTCTGTGACGACCAGGCACCCTAGCTGTAGCAGCAAAGTCAGCAAGCGCATCCCAAAAGCCGCCAACTGCCGCTCGTATCGCCACTTGCTCAACAAGCACAGGTACACCGAGCCGACAAGAGACCGCCCAGGCTACCCTGCGGCCATGTTCGCATGCATGTATCGCTGCCAAACATACCATGTCCCATACAAGGCGGTGCACATCACGGTGAGGGGCACATGCCAACCACAAAGCCCTGCAGGGCAGGTTTTCACCCGCCATGAGCAGGTTAAAAGCTCTAAGTTGACGCTCCACCTCTTCTCGCACGGCAACAGCCACCGGACATAGCCAGAAATGATGCTCCACACCTGGCCCAGCAGCTGAGCAAGCTGCACACCCCGTAGTCAGCTGCATACGCTGCGCAGTGGGGAAGGCATTTAAAGTCAGGCGCCAGGCTGCTTCTTTGTAGGTGTTAGCCACTCTAACGCCCCACCAGCGGGATAACACCAGTTGCGCAACAGGCAGCTGGGCCCCGGCAGGAGTGCCATCCAACATTCTAACACTGTTCAGAAAAGCAGCATGACGGGGAGCAATAGCATCAAGCGCAGAGATACGTTGAAGCTTAGTGGCAGTGGCAACGGTGAGGTCGGCCAATCGAATAACATTTTCTGCACTACCGCCCGGTCGCTGCCAGCCTAAATCAGCACACAACGTTTCACGCGCCAAAAGGAGGTCATCAGGGGTGACAATAGAAAGTTGTGCTGCGCTGTCACCAGCAGCATAAGCTGCTGCTAGGTGAGCACGCGCAGCTGCAACCCACACTTGGGGAACCAGAGCTAGCAAGGTGGCCGACCTGTCTCAGCTACCAATGTAACGACTCGACCCCAAAACCGGTTGTCTGAAGAGGGAGTCTCAAGCGTATAGACCGTAGCCAGGCGGTGCCCAGTTCGAACCCGGGACGGTAAACACGTGGCTCAGTGGTTAGAGAGCCTGGCTCCTAATCTCGAGGTCTCGGGTTCGAACCTCGCTAAGTCGAAAGCGCTCAAAAATACTTGAGCGGCTCATTGGTGCGGCCCACCCACGTTGTCGCCCAATCGAGTGGTAGGGGGGTTTCGGTGGTTTACCCCCTACCCGGAGAGGAGAGGAGTCTGGGTAGACCATTTACATTACATTACATTACATTACATGCTCCACCCAACAAGGAGTGGGAACCCCATTCAGGAGCCAACGAGAGGCTCATTGGGGGGGGAGACCTCATAGAATATATCATCGTCATCAGAACAAACAGAAGAGTCAGCAGAGAAAAATTCGTCCGCTGCATCGATCGCTTGAGCGACAGAAACCGAAGACAAGAACGACTCAGGGTCCGCCTCCGGGTGGCAGCGCACCAAATAGCAACAATGCACAAAGGCAGCCACAAGAGCAGGTTGTTGCCGCATAAAGGTCATCATATGCGAACCACCTGGCTGACAAGAGGCTATACTACCCCACGTATGCGACAAACCTCCAAATGGTTCAAAAAGGCAAGCAAAACGCTCGCGAACTGGCGCGTACAAAGGACACTCAAAAACCATGTGAAACTCGTCCTCGACCTGACCCAAGTAGCATCCAGGGCGTTGGCATGTCCGATCAGACCGCACCAAAGGCGGACGGTGCCACCTACCAGTGCATACACGCAGATCATGGGCACCAAGTCGAAAGCGAGCCAGAGAACCAACATGCTCCCTATTGAGCCCAGCGGTCTGCAAGACATATTGGGGGCACCAAGACTCAGGACGGACAGACTGCAAGTTATCACCCGAGCAAGCAGCAAACCATCGTTCATATGTACTGTAAATTCCAGCCCCGGTGACGGCATCACGTGGATTCTGCGAGCATCCCTGCCACTGCTGATACAAAAACCCCTCAAATGCACTCAACACTACTTTGGCATCCAGATCCACAAAGCTTTGCAGCCGCGGCATAACCGTAGTCAACTGCCGGGAATGATCATGTGTACAAGACAGCACACGCTGCAACTGCCTGCACCATAAACTATTACTGCTCGACGTCTGAGACAACCGCAAATTCTCACGCATTGCGCGCCCCAACAAGGAAGCATCACCCAATTCCACAGCCCTGTTCCACATAGCTAAAGCTGCACGCAACCAAGTGCACACCAAAGGTTGTGCACCAAACTCCCTCGATAAAAGCATGCGGCAAGTTGATTTGCGGACACGACCTGCAATAGTGCGCAGAAAAAGATACTGGACTCTGCTAATCACATTGTCCTGCAACTTGCCGACCAAAGCAGCACCAGATCCAGGTTGTCTCAGCAGAGCTGGACCCCAGACCTCTGAGCAGTAGCATAAAATAGGGGACACCAGCGTGTTGAACAATTGCACTTGCATTGACAGGTTGCTGACGCCATGCTCCTTGCACCGAGCCAACATTGCCCACATTGCCCTGCTGCCTGCAGCTGCTAGAGCCTCCGTGCAAGCAGACACACCTCGGGTGGCATGAAACTGAACACCCAGGTATTTGAACTGATCTGACACAGGCACCTGTTGCCCCTGGTACTGCCATACTGCTGCACCGGTATACTTGCGCTTGCCAAACACCACTATCTCCGTTTTGCCCACATTCACCTGCATATCATACTCGCTACAGAAGGACTGCAAAGCATCCAATAACTGCTGCAGTTTGTGAGACGTTTCTGCCAGCAGTACCAAATCATCAGCATACAGCAAGAGCCTCACCATCCTGTTGCCTAGAGCAGTACCACATGCCCCACAACGGTCGCTGAGCCACTGCTCGACTCGATCAATGAAAATGCCAAAAAGCAATGGGGAGAGGGGGTCCCCTTGCTTTACTCCACGGGTACTGTCAAAGGGCTGTCCGACATTGCCAGCCATCTTTGTGACCATAGGTGCATTCCAGTACATAGATACAATCGCTGTCAATATGTTGCCACGCAGACCAATGTCTGCTAAGCATCGCATGAGAAGATCACGCCGCACCAAGTCATACGCCTTCTTGAAGTCGACAAAGCAAGCAAACAGCTGGTGGCCGCGTAAGCGGCTACGATCCACAAGGTGCTTCAACACAAACACATGGTCACACGTCCTATGCCTCTCCCTAAAGCCTGCCTGACCCCAGGCTCGGAACCCATGCTGTTCACAGTAAGCTGAAAGCCTCCTCTCAATCAGCATGCTGAACATTTTGCCCATCACAGAGCCGACAGCAATGCCGCGATAGTTGTCCAGTACACTCGGGTCGCCTTTTTTGAACACAGCTGACAGGTACGCAGAACACCAAACGCCCGGCACCTGGCCACACTTATACACTGCCGAGAACAACTCACTCAATTCCTCATGTAATAGATACACATGCTTCTTATACCCTTCGCTGGTGACATAGGCTTCATAAGCTCCCTTGAAGAGCTCGCCCCGCAGTCCATCAGGACCAGGCATACGACCGTTATGCATCCGCAACAACACTGATTCCACCTCGTCGACAGCAAAAGGCTCATTCAGATGAGCTGCAGCATTTAAAGGTCGTGTACTGCGCACTGCAGTGCTTGAAATCCCGGACCCGCACACCTTTCTTTCGGGAGCAATGCTCAACCAAGGCCTAGGACTTAGCGGCCTGCTACACACATACCGACTCAGAGTAAAGTGTTCCAACGTTTCACATGCAATCCTTTCAGCATGTAGTGTCCTGACCTGCTTGTTGACATGGCTCTTGCACGCACTGGCTCTGCCTTCCGCGGTCACAACATTCACACCATACTTGCACAGCAGGCTCTGCACATACTTGTGCCACGGTGTCACCGCCACAGCACCACAAGTATATACAAGTGATAGGTTGATGTCATCATGCCTGCCATTAGAAGGAATGCAAAGGACATACAGCAACCCCCCAATGTGTTTCCTGCAACTATTTATAACCTTTGCCATGCTGTGGAGAGCGTGCTTGAGCCAATGCAACTCTGAGTTCTGAGCTCTCTGAGCTTGTTGAGGTTGCGGTTTCTTTCGGTTTATGGTCTTCTTTTGAGTTGTGTGGACCCCATGAGCCTTGTTTGGCTCCTTTGCGGGTGGGCCAGTGGCCCTACTTTGGTAATTCGGCAACCTGGTACCACAAACCGGTGGTATGCTTACGTAGGCAGTATACTGGCGGAAGAAGAGTGAAACTTGAAACGTGTGCTGAACATGCCATTGGCAGTAATAGCTTAAACTCATGCTGTCAGAGTTGCAGCGGCTGTCAAGGCACAAGGCGGGGCAGCAGACCTGTGAAGGCAGCTGCACAGTCGGCACCCCGGGGGTCCAGGTGGCGCCGAGTTCTGGTTACACCACATGTCGCCCAATGACTGGTCGGTGCTATTCATCAATGTGTTTGTTGCATCATGGCTGTGCAATGCTTCACTACGTAACGTCTAGCGCAACATTGAAAAGCCCAAAATCTTCGATGTTCGCACCTCACGCAGTGACACCGCGCGTACACATGTAAAACGTTCAAGACCTCTAGCTAACTTATAATCAATCATAGTCAAACGCAGTCAGCCCGCAGGCATGCTGATGCAGCCTGCTGCTGGGTGCTGCACCCCCGGATAATGCAGGAGAAAGGAATGGTTCAGCAGCTGTGTATGTGGCTACTTACACTTGTGGCTCTCTGCTTACATGGAGCAGCCGAATCACGAGTTGTGTACGATTGCCCTGACTCAGGATTTCAGAGCAGCAGGAAGTGCAATCAGGCGTGCTTAAGGGACCTGGGTGATGCCTTGATAGGCCTGTATGGCGGTCTGTCGGGTTCCCAAGAGCCGTTACCATGGATGGATCTGCAGCCTGGCAGCATGTGCCTGCCCTGCATGAGCAACAACACCAAGTCAGGCAGCCCGGTGAGCGTCAGGGCAGTGCATGCACGTTCAGCATGACAGTGACCACTGCCACTGTACTTGCAGCTCAAGCGTGCTGTAAAAGTACAGATATATTTATGTGCTGAATGCCAGCAGCAGCAGCAGCAGCAGCAGCAGCTCCACTAGCTGCTGCCAGAGCACACATGCAACCGTACACCACACCTAGTTTTTCAGCGGTGACTTCCACCAAGACAGCTGCATGGCATACCATGGCAGACTCAGCAGGCAGTGCAGCTGCTACAGCTGCAGCAGCAGCGCCTGCAGTAGCACCGCTGTGAGCTATCACATGCATGGCAGAGCACAGCAGTGCCACAGCGCAGTGCCCACTGCACTCAGTTGACTCACCAACTGCTGTTGCACCTGGGTGTCCACATCATGCTTGCTGCAGGCGGTTCTGCCATCCTACTGCTGCTGGCCAGGCGTATACTGCTGCTCGGAGGATAGCGGCAGCATTGTGGAGTATCAGGATCCCTTTGGCTGCTGGGATGACATGCCAGCGGCTGTACATCACCTGGCCATGCGGGGCCGCAACCTGGCAGGCAGCCTGAGCGAGCCAGTGATGGACAGCTTGACACTGCTGTCAGAGCATGGTTTGCACTCTATTGATTTGAGCAGTAACGCCATAACCGGCAGCATCCCCAGGAGCATTGGCAGGCTCAAGCACATGCGCAGCTTGAACTTCAACCTCAACCGTGAGTGTGGATGGTAGTAGATTATGGCAGCAATGTCTCCAGTGCTGGTGCTGGTGCTGGTGCTGTTCATAACATGCAGGTCACATTTGAGCGGCTGTGCGTCTTGCACTGACCTGAGCATTCATGCTGTTGCAGCTTTTTGTGGTTGCCTCGCACAGCAGCTTGACTAGAATGTTGCGTTACAAGTAATGGCAGCTGCAGGTAACAACTCAACAAGGCTGCTGCTGCCTGTTTCTCTGGGTTGTTTGTGCAGGCTTGACAGGCCCTATTCCAGAGGAAATCTCAGAGCTGGTAGACTTAGAGCATTTCTATGCCAGCTTCAACAGCCTGTCTACACCAGTAGGGTCGACGCAGCCGTTGGCAGGGCGCTTCTGCATGCACAGTGCGACCCGGCTGTACAGTCTTATCCTGCGAGCCAACGATTTCACAGGGACTGTCAACGTGTCGCACTGCGAAGGCCTGGGGCTGTTGGATGTTCAGGTCGGTGCACAACTGGCTCAGCAGTGTTGCTGGGGGCTGCTGCTGCTTCCTGTCATCCCTGACAGCGCGCTTCATAATCAGCATAAACATTCATACAGTCCACTGCGGTGTTACCGGCATGCTTCAAGCCACCTCCTTTTTATACATGACCAAAAGTGCGTTGCTACGGGTGATGAGACTTCGCTGCTGCTGCTGCTGCTGCTGCTGCTGCTGCCCGGTGAGACTTGCAGGACAATCGGTTTCACGGAGCCCTGCCTATTGCTATCACCAACCAGAATCTTATCAGCCTGCGTGCCACAAACAACCTGTTCAACGCCAGCATACCTGAGGACCTGTGGCGCCTGCCGCAGCTGGCGACACTGGAGATGGCCAACAATGCGTGCGCTCAGCTCTGCACAAAGCGAGATGCTGTTGCTGCGACTGGGACTTCTGCTGACTAGCTGCCAGAAAAATGGTCACGGGCAGCTGAGCATGGCGCAACGTAGCAGCTGCTGCTTTGTCTAGACGCACACCATGTACTGTGCTAGCAGATGCCAGATGAGCACGTGCTGCCTGATGCAGGCCCTGCTAAAGTGTGTTTGTGTTTTGGTTGCTATGCAGACTGTCAGGAACATTGTCCCCGTACATGGGCACAGTCAACAACCTGGTCAACATTAGGCTTGGAAATAACAGCCTGCGCGGTACAATACCTGGCAATGTGACAACCAACAGCCAGATGCTGCTGTTGGAGTTGCACGACAATCCGCTGATCCATGGCACGCTGCCTGACGTATCGTAAGTGTGTGACGATTGGCGCTGCGCCATGTATCACACAGCAGCGCGATCAGCAGCTCTGCTATGGCTGTGCCTCATTCATGAAGCTACAGCCCTAGGCCAACACATTGTATAGTATGAACTGCTGACCTGCTTGTATGCCCACTGTGTGCCAGTAGACAGCTCAAGCGGCCTTGCATCACTGCATCACAACAGTTGGGTTGTGTTGCTGGTTGGGGCTGTGCTTGGCTGTGTCGTGGCTGCTTGCAGGAAGATGGTGGGCATCAGGACGCTGGACCTCCACAACACCTCTCTCAGCGGTGAGCCAATCGGGGCACAGACTGCCGCAGCTGCTGCTGTGACATTTGCAAACAGCACAGCACACAATGCCACGCATGCACGCGGCAGTTGCGCCCACGCCCATCGTGCAGTGCAGCGCACTCTGCGCATCCCAGTACAGGACGCGCACCAATTTCAGCTTGATTAGTTTCTGGCCAGAGCCTGACGTGCGACTGCTGCTGCTGCTGCTGCTGCAGGCTCTATTCCTGAGGCGCTGGGCACCCTGCCTTACCTGGAGCGTGTCGACATCACCCTGACTCACATGCTGTGCTGCGAGAACCAGGCGCAGGCGGACGCGCTTGCAGCGCAAGGCATCAACAAGCTGCTGCCAAGCTTCCTGCTGTTCAACAACAGGATGCAGCTGTTTGACACCACACGCAACATGCACGGCACCGAAATGGGCCGTGACCAGCCCACTGATGTGCTGTGAGTAGCACGTGCCGGCAGAATCAGGGCTACCAGACGCTTGTTGACTTGGTGTGTGAGCCGTTGGCCTGCTCATGCAGCGGTGTGGTGGCTTGGTATGCAGGGCGGAGGTGCAGAGTCATGCAGTGATTTTGAGATCAGCTGCTCCCATGCCGGCAGTGCTGTCATGGGCATCGTCAAACACTTGGCTGCTTAGCTGCCTGTCGAGTGGCTGAAATGCCAACGCAATTAGCGATCGGGCATTGTGCACAGCCCCGTCCCTCATGGCACCAGCCTCCCCTGCGCTTTGCCATAATCTACTCGTGTGGCGTCAGTGGAACTGCTGTAGCCGCAGCCAATGCTCACTGAGCCAAGTAGCTGTAATGAGCTGTGGCACGCTGCGTGTGATGGCGGTGGTTACTTGGAATAGATGTACTGTCCACAATGGCTACCACAGCTGACATTGCGAGTTGAAATTCGTTCCATGTTCTTGAATGAATGGGGTCCTGTTCAGGTGAGAACCACAGTCACTTCAGCTGTTGATGGCTGCTGCTGCTGCTGCTGCTGCTGCTGCTGCTTGCTGGTTGTCGTTGTTGTTGCTGCTGGTGCAGGTGTGGCTCAGTGGAGCGGCGGCTGCAGCCGGAGGCCGTCTGGAACGTCATGCAGCTGCCCGTCACCAACAACGCGGTCAAGAGCCAGCGATGGAACATCGGACCGCTGTACTCGTTCTACAAGAACTGTACATGCACACCGGTGCGCAGACAGCGCGCCTGCTGCTTTGACAAGCAACCCGCAGACTCGCAGGAACATTCCATGCATTCGTGCCTGACGGCTGCCGCTGACCCTGGCATAGGACACGCCTCAACCGGCATGTTCTTATCTAGCATGCCAACCTGACTCTGCATGCCAGTGGCTGCTGCGTCGACGCATGCTGGGATGCCCCGGTGACGCACCTTGCCCCCCAGTGACGCACCTTGCCCCCCGGTGACGCACCTTGGCCCCCGGTGACGCACCTTGCTCCCCGGTGACACACCTTGCCCCCCAGTGACGCACCTTGCCCCCGGTGACGCACCTTGGCCCCCGGTGGCGCACCTTGCCCCCCGGTGACGCACCTTGCCCCCCTGCAGGCATACGTTCAGGACAGCAGCACCCGAGTGCCGGTCAACATCACATCAGCCTGGGGCCTCTCTTCCTCGGCTCCCCAGGAGGGGCCTTGCCTGAAAGCCTACATCTTCAGCTGCTCGCCGCGGCAGCCGCCCCAGCTGTCGCTCATGCAGCAGGTGGCGGTCGGCATGGCTGTGGCGTTCTGCAGCGTGCTGCTGGCTGTCATGGCCAACACGTGCATGGCGCATGCCAGCAAGGTGCGGCGCTACTACATCCGCGCCAAGACGAGGCTGAAGGGCACGCCCAAGCATGGCAGGATGAGCCTGGTGGTCACAGACATCGAGGGGTACTCAGGTGGGCTGCATCGGCCGAACCTCAACCCTGCAGCTGACTTGTATGTGTCATGCAGCAGATGTTTGTCTTCGTGCTGGGCCAACGCTGCCAAAGTTGGCACAGCCACAGCAGTGCATTGCAGGAGCAATTGAGGATCGTCATGTTGTGCCTAGGATGCACCGAGGATGCTGCACAGAGTGCCTTCAGCCCTGCTTGCTGACATCATTTGGCAGGGTTGCACTGTATGCTGCGCTGCTGACGCAGCAGTTTGTGCGGTTGGCCGCGCTGCTGTGTGTCCCGCAGAGATCTTCAAGCGTGCGCCAGAAGTCATGTTTCGTGCGCTGGTGATGCACAACAGCGTCATCCGCACCGCCAAGTATGCCAATTGCGGCTGTGTGCTTGAGCAGGAGGGCGACAGCTTCACCCTGGGCTTCTACAGCGCGTTTGATGCTGTGGCATTCTGCCTCCAGGTGCAGGTCAAGTTGAGGCTTGGTGCATGCATCTTTAGCTGAGAGAGGAATGTATGGGTTGAGTTCACATCCCTCCACATTCCCTTCCTAGTCATGCGCGCAAAAGTATTTGCAAAGATCTCAAGCCAGGCATGCAAGGCTCATTCTGAACAGGCATCCAGCGAGGGGGGAGCAGCAGATGCCTGTAATGTATGGGGCGCCAACTTCATGTAGTCTTTTTGACATGGGAGGGCAGCTGAAGCCTCACGAATGCTGCCAGCGCGCAGTCAATTAGTCACTGACTGTACTTGGGCATTACCGCCTGCGACGGCTGTGTTTTCACTGCGTGTGTTGCTGGCCGCTGACTTGGCACCGATGCAATGTTCACCTGCAGGCGCAGCAGGCGCTGCTGTCAGTGCAGTGGCCCGATGGCTTGGGCACAGATGAGCCTGGCCTGCCCTCGACTGAGCCCCTGTCGGCGCGCAGGCCAAGCAGTAAGTATGCAGCAGAGATCATCTGCCGAGTTACGCTGTACGTCATGCGCAACACATGTTACATGCGACATGTGCGGGGTGCTGCACTGCAGCATGCATGTTTGCAGGGGTCGGCTTGGCTGGGCGAAATGCACACTGCTGACTGGTATGTAGCCAGCCCTGCCATGTGTTTGTGCTGCTCGGTCAGACTGTGTGGAGCGGATGCTGCATGCTGGCGAAATGCTTGACTGGATGAACTGTGTTTGCAGGGCTGCAGCAGCGGCTGTCGCAGCTGCTGACGTCTGGGGCACGACGCAAGTCCCAGCAGTCTAAGTCAACAGGTGTGTGCCCGCCACCACACGCTTATGCCGGCCAGGGCAAACCCATTGATGCTGAAACTCAACAGAAGTAGAGTGTGGCGTCAGCGCACAGGCGCTGCGTGCCTCACCACCCAGCACAGCAGACCAACAGCACAATGAGCCTCACCGCGAGTGGCTGCTCTGTCCATGTTACTCGCGCCCCTGGATGCTTTCTTTTTGCTTGTGATTGCCATGCTGACGCGTGACAAGCGCAGCCTATGCTGGCAGCCCACTAGTGGTATGCTGCTCTTTGGCCTGTCAATCCTGTGCCTGCAGCCAGCAGCGCGGTTTCGGAGGGCGAAAGCTTCACCCTCCACGTCAGCCCCAGTGGGCAGCTCAGCCAGGTGAGCGCATATCTGCGTTGATAATAGCAGCAGCCATGAGCCTGAGCGCATTTGTGCGTCCTGTCAAGCCATGCTGTGCTTTGTGTTGAGGTATCAGAGGTAAGTGGGCTGCAGCACCCCGCATTAGGCTCTAGAGCCAACTGCATCATGTACATGGCTTGCCACTGCTGGTTGTGCCGTGCAATGCACGTGCGAGGGCAGCAACGCGTACACCAAACTGCGGCCGTCTGCTGCCGCGTGCTGCCGCTACGGCTGCTGCAGGCGCTGGCCTCGCGCCTGGCAGGGCTCAAGGCGCCCGCTGAACCCCGGCTGTTTTCAGGGCTGCGTGTGCGCATGGGCGTCTGCACGGGTGACGTCCCTAGTGGCACACCCATCAAGAGCAGCGCGCTGTTCCAGCTGGCCAAAGGTGAGCCACGCAGGCTGGCGTCTGGTCCACTACACATGCCAGGCATAGCGCGACGGCTGCCTTCACTCGTCGTTTTGCGCCTGGCAGCACTGCAGTTCCATGGCAGCATGCACTGAAGGTGACACGGCAGGTGCAGTGTCCCAGGTCATCGACATCGTGCCGTGTCCTTCATGCTGTCTTGCTCCTGCAGTGGTGTCTGATTTTGGCAACGGAGGCCAAGTGATGATGGACCACGTCACCTTTGCGTCAGTCAAGGAGAGCCTGACAGTGCTGGGCGCAGTGGGGGCGGGCGGCATCAACTACACGCGCCTGGCCACGCACAGGTCGCTCTGGACGACGCTGAAGGTCATGATGGGCTGCACCAGGTGCGGCGCCGCTCTGCTGCCTGTTTGTCTGGCGCCCAGCTGATTGCCTGATGTGGTCCACCTGGCGCAGTGCCTGGTTGACCACACATGCATGATCTGTGCTGCAGCCAGCGGACACAGCAGTTATCGTCATCATCCTGCTGCTGCTGCTGCTGCTGCTGCTGCCAGCCCTCTGGATCCCGCCGAGGAGGCTGTCGTGCTCGACATGGGTGCGTACTACATGCCCCAGGGCACTCACAGCAGCACAGATCAGCCAGACACCCCGGACCTGGCCTGCTACCCGGCGCCGGGCAACCCCAACGACAGCGATGATGACGAGCAGCAGCAGCAGCAGCAGCCTGATGGGTGCTGGAGGCGCTGGAGTGCCTGCCTGCAGCAGCTACGCAGCAACTCAGGCACCACGAGCGCCGTCACCACAGCCAGCAGCAGCAAGCAGGGGTGCGGGCCTTCACCTAGCTCGGCAGCGGATCCGTCAGGGGCTGCCAGCAGGCCACGGCGGGACAGTCGCTTGTCGCAGCTATCTTCGCTGCTGAGGCGGCAAGCTGGCAGCAGCGGAGGCACTGCAGCAGGTTCGGCGCAGCGCATGAGCCAGCCGCCTCCGCTGCAGCAGCAGCAGCCGCAGCCAAGGCCAAGCTTGGCAGGTCACGCAGCAGCCAGCACCAGCAGCGCAGCACCTGCAGCAGGCGGCGCGGATGCTGCGAGTGCCCAGTCCGTCTTGGAGCGGATGCGCAGCTTTCGGCGCATGCTGTCCAGCTCGACGGGCGCAGAGGTTCACCACGGCAGCGGGGGCAGCAGGCGGCAGCGTGACTGGAACAGGCTGCGGCTGTTCCAGGTGCTGCCTCCGTCGCTGGCGGGGCGCGCCCAGGCGTGGCACAACCGGCTCAACATAAAGGACGGTTGGAGACCGTACGACATGCCCTTCTTCGATGCGGTGCGTGGCGTCAGCTGTTCCAGATGCGTACTTGCAAGCCGTGCTGTTGCGACAGAGACAGGGAGGTTGTCACATCGGCGGCTTGTGGGTTGGGCTGTACAGCGCCTCCATATCGCAATGTGGTTGTAGGTTCAGCAAAGTAGTGCACTACGCTGCTCTGACCGGCACACCCTTCAGCCTGAGCTGGTCAGCGCTGCGCATCCGCCCCACGCCCCCTCACGTTGTGTGTGCGCTGCTCTGCAAGCGCAGCCTGGCAGCACTGCAGTGCCCCTCTCAGCAGGTGCCGTCAGCTTCCACCCGGCCAGCGTGCACGGCGGCTGCCTGGGCTGCGGCTCCCCGCCAGCGCGCACGCCATCCAGCGCCGCTGCTGTCGCCGGCTCAGCCGTCAAGCCCGTCAGCGGGGCCAGCACAGACGGGGCTCAGGGCCTGAGCACCAGCAGCCTTGCGCTGCAGCGGCTGCCTGCTGTGACGATGGTGTTCATGTCGGCTGAGAACCCCGAGCAGCTGGTGCGGCGCAGGTGAGGCCTGACAGGGTGTGTGGCTGGTCCTGGAGCTGTGCTGCTGGTGGTGTTCGCGCAGCTCACAGAAGGCACGGCTTGCTGCTGTGATGTGATGGGATGTGCCGTGCTGTCCTGTGCGGCTAGGACGAACAACAGCACAGCTGCTAGTCAATATTTGTGCGGCCTCGGCTGTGAGATTTTGTCCGTTTTGCTGTGGCTAGACGCCGCCCCCCCCCCCCTCTGCTGGTGCTGCTGCACTCCTTGACTTACGATCCGGCTCATGCGCCGATTCATCACGCGATGCGACCACCACCAGGCGCTCCTTCACGCCCAAGGTGCAGGCGCTGCTGCACCAGGCAGTGCGGGACGGCCTGCGGCGCTGCGGCGGCTACCTCTGCCGAGTGCAGGAGGGGGACCTGCGGTTCATGGTTGCCTTTGCGAGCCCCGTCGCGGCACTGGAGTGGTGCCTGGTGGTGCAGCAGGCGGCCATGTACCTGCCGTGGCCGGCCGAGCCGGTGCTGCTCTACGAGGGCTGCACTGTGGAGCGGGATGGGCGGGGCGCGTCGTGTTCAGGGGTCCCCGCATCAAGATGGGCGTGTGTGAGTGGGCAGCTGGTGGCTGAGGGTTGTTAGCATGCTGCTGGCGCCTTGGGTGTCTGGGCCGCCGCTTGTGTGAGCTGGATGGGCGCTCCAGCTGACCTGCTGTGCATGGTCGATCGCAGTGCAGCATCAGCCGCCTGCAGCGGCTTGCTGCCTGCTGGTCTTGCTTATGTAACACCAACGTTGCTGATGCTGCTACTACGTAATGGCATGACTGCTGCTGCTGCTGCTGCTGCTGCTGCTGCTGCTGCAGGCGAGGGTGTGCCCTCCTCCATATTTTCCGACCATGAAGGCCGCGCCGACTACCACGGGCCGGCCGTCAACATGGCCGCGCGCTACGCGGACAAGGGCGCTAAGGGCGGGCAGATCGCGTGCTCCATCGAGCTTGCACACAAGGTCATGGCAGCTTGGTCAAGCAGCCGCAGCAGCAGCAGCAGCAGCCCAGCCGTACGCAGAGACAGAGAAGGTAGCATCAACAGTAGCGTGCAGGGTGGTGCCGCAGCAGCTGCAGGTAGCGCGAGTACAGGCTGCTGGTCACCTGACAGTGCGGCTGATGGAGAGGCAGCACGTGCGGCAGTGCCAGTGGGCTGACAGCCGGAGAAGGCCTCCAGCTGCTGCAGCTGGAGCTGCAAAGCATGTCAGCAGTGCAGCAGCCGGTTGCTGCTGCTGTTGCTGCTGCTGCTGCTGCTGCTGGCGCTGACAGCGGCAGGCGAGGGTCTTTCAACGGGGGCAGCAGCGTGCCGCTGCCGCGACTGGGCGCTCCACCGCACAGCAGCAGCAGCGACGTTGAACTTGCTGACGTGCAACAGGTGGGGCAGCAGCAGCTTGGCGGGCTGCCACTGCTGCGCACGGGCCCGCAATCCTGCGCCACAGCAGCGGCAGCGGCAGCTGCTGGTGAGGCAGGGGCACCGCAAGCTGCCTTTGCCGTGCCCAATGCGCCGCGCGCACCGGTGCAGGTTGAAGTTCATCGGCTGGGCCTGTTTGCGTTCAAGGGCGGCCCCCAGCAGCAGGAGATGGTGCAGGTGGTGCCCAGCCACCTGCTGGGCCGGCTGGGCATCACTGCACGCTCTGCGGTCGCGGCCTCACGCAAGGGGCAGCTGCTGCAGAAGCTGGACGGCCGCATCGGTGACGCCGTGACTGTCCAACTGCCAACACTTGCGCAGGAGTACCAGGCGCAGCTGCCGCAGCGCCTGCTGGCGAGCCCAATGCGCGTCTGCCTCAGCAAAGGCCGCGCCGTCGCGAATGACGGGCATGGCGAGGCAGGCAGCGTGGCGTCGAGTGATGACGGCTTCTCGCTTCCTGCCACCAGCAGTGCTCCTGTCGAAGAGTCTGGACAGCACCAGCAGCACCAGCTCCAGCACCATGTGAAATGGGACAGCGGCGTCGCGTCAGCGGGGGCTGCTGGCAGGGGTGCTGCGGCTGCAGCAGGCCACCGTAGCAGCAGCGGCGGCGGCGGCAGCGCTGCAGGCCGCAGCCGGGCGCTGAGCCCGCCAAGCAGCCTCAGGGCGATGAGCGACATCACGCCCAGGGTCAGCGTCAGCCCATCAGCAGTGGACAGTGCACGTCCTGCTGCTGCGGCTGCGGCTGCGGCTGCTGACAGCAGCGGCGCTGGTGCCAGGAGCAGCAGCATGGCTGACCACAGCCCAGCAGCAGCAGTGGGAGCGCCAGTGCCTGGCGCGGTGGCTGGCTGGTGGGGCGACTGCGACAGGAGCAGCGGCGGTGGCGGCGCAGCAGCAGCTCCAGACGTGGCTAGGCAGCTAAGCAAGAGCAGCAGCAGGGCCCACGACAGCCGCCATGCTGGCCACCTGGCCCTCACAGTCAGCAGCAGTGGCGCGGCCGTCGAGGACGTCCCCAACCTGTTGAGTAGCAACCCTGGTCAAGAGCAGCAACCTGCAGCAGGGCCGCAGCATGCGGCAGCAGCAGCAGCAGTGAGCAGCAGCGGCCACAGCAGCAGCATGCCGAGGCATGACAGCTTTGGATCGGTTGCATCTGGCGATGCTGCTCTCGATGAGGAGGCAGGCCTCGTGGCTCGCCGCAGCCGCAAGTCGGGCTCCAGTGGGGTGCAGCCCCCTGGCAGGTCTCGTGAGGAGCAGCAGCTGGTGGCAGCAGAAGGTGGTGCGGCGCTGCGACAAGAGCTGCGCAAACAGAAGCAGCAGCTGCTGCAGGGGCAGCAGCAACAGTGAGCTTTGAAGTCAGCAGCAGCTGTTGTGCTAGTGGGGTGGCTGGTGCAGGTTGTCATGAGTGCAGCTGCCAGGCCATGGGCAGGTGCAGAATATTCTGCAAGCAGCCCCAGTGAGACTTCTGCAGCAGCAGCAGGGCAGCAGAGGCTGCAGCAGCAGCAGCCGGTAGCAGCAGAGGGTCGTACAGCACTGCAGCAGGAGCTGCAGCAGTGACCATACGCTTCTCTACGTTGCAAGGTCAAGTCCTCAGCACCAGCAGCCGGCAAGCCTGCGCAGCCTGTGCTCCTTTGGGCGTGGATTACAGAAGAACAAGCGCAGGCCAGTTGAGGGTTTTAAGATTGAGTGACATACATAGACACACATGAAGCTGGGATGCCGTCCTCGAATGGACTAAGCAGCCAGGCCTCCTGCGAGCAGGGTGCCCCACTGGCAGGGGTGGGCGTCACAGCCCCGGCCACCTTGGAGCCAGCTGGCTTCCTGCAAGATGTCTGCCGGGTCGTGCGTCTCCACCTGGCCTCCAAGGCGAAGCCAAATTGACTGCCAGGTGAATGCTTAGGCACGCTGAACGATTCCTATGTTTGGACAAACATGCTGGGTTGCTGATGCTGCTGTGCAAATTACAACACCTTCAGTGCCTGCCTGTGATGTCGGCCCATCATTCGAAGTTACAGCAGCAGCAGAGTAGCAGCAGCAGCAGCAGCAGCAGGAGTGTGCATATGCACTGCACAGGTTGACAAGCATCAGTGTTGGTGATTTCCTCATGCAAGCAGGCTGTACTGCACGGCGTTCAGATCTGTGGGTGATGGAGGCATGGGATTCCTAAACTGGTCTGCATGCTAAGACCATGTCCTTTCACGAGTAAGCCAGCAGGGCCTGTGGCCGCGTGGCAGTTTGGCACCCCAATGCAGTCTAGGCCGGGGACAAATGATCCTGTGGAGAACTCAGGCATTCCCAGTCGGAATGTGCTGCCAATGACCGTATGTGCGCTCTTGCCCAGCGTGTTTCTACCTGGACCCTCCAGTAGTACCGTGATCTTTGTACTACTGCCGGATTCCTTTTAAGTTGGTGCCACAGATCCTAGGTGTGGTTGGCAAGCGAGCATGCATGCCATACGGCCGTGCACGATGTGGTCGTGTCCAGTCTGCGGGGGCTGTCCAGACCACTTAAGTGTGCAAACCACACGTAATGGTTACCTGATGTGGTTGTGTCACTCAGCTCTGCTGGGGTTGTCCAGGCCACCCAAGTGTGCCAGCGCAACCTGGTGATTTGTGCAAAAAATTACACTTTGGTGCCATTGCTCCCAGCCCTCGATGTTACCTAGTTGTTCTATGTGGCTTGTATAGCCTGATAATCAGATTATGATCAGCTTTGCTTTTGCCCTTTGCCCTGACTGTTGCTGCCCTCACTATTTGGCGATCTTGATGAACATGCTCTGGTTGGTCGTGCTTCTACAGCGCATGCTGCTGGCTGAGTGGGCTGAGTCTTGACACACCGCAGGTATGCATCCAATTCTTATAAGTTTTGCATGTATTGAGTGGATCGAATGCGTCGTGTCATGCGCACATCGTTTCTGTCACATGTTGACACGTGCTCACCCCGGGGTGACTCATACCATTGGAGACGGTGCCACCAGTCCAGTCGGACTGGACTCCCATGCCATTCATCCCCGTCATAGTCTTAGCGCTTTGGGCGGCCTTGTCATTGCATTGCTGTTCAGTGTTTGCATAATATGCCTGTGTTACCTGCAAGACACAGTCACATGGCACACTGTCTCTACCTCTGCCATCACCAAGTCTTGGGGTGCAGCCATGCGCTGTGACTGCTACTGTTTTTGACATTTCATGATTTGATGTGAGTTCTGTTTCCTATGTTTTTGATGGCACAGACAGTGTTTGATTTCTCGCATTGGTCGATACAAGTGCATGTGGGCCTTCACACTGCATATACTGGAATTCGAATTGCTGCGACGGGCTTCACTTCATAGTATGTTTCTGTGCTGACAGTCAATCACCTGTTTTGTGGGTTGCGTGTGGAGCCCTGTGGTGTTTTGTCCTCACACATACCTGAATACAGCAGCGGCTCCATTGGGCTCAACTTGCTTCATGTTCATCAGGACAACCAATGGCGCAGTACAGTGGGTGGATCCAGCTTTGCTTACATGAGCAGCCTCGCATGCAGGGGTAGGGCGACACTTGCTTGCCTTTTCATGCTAGAGTGCTTCTTCTTCTTCTTCTTCTTCACATAAGCCTTCAACTTTACTAACACTCTTCACCACAGTTTGGATGTTACACGACGGGAACATCACCCGTTTTTCGAGCCAATGACAGGCTCATTGGGCAACCACCGATTGAACTTCAGGTTAAAGAAGCACAAAATGAATGTAACTACTATTACTGTTGATGCTGGGGGTGGTGACAGCTAGAGCTGCTGGATAGCAGCTGTGTTTGGAACAGTGGCACGCATCTGCTATGTGCTGGTTTGTCTTCACATGTTACTATACAGCTGTCGACTGACGCATGTTGCCTGCAAGTTTTGCGACCGCTGATCCCGTTGCACAGGTCGCGATCCCTGTGAACCAAGTATAGCAGCACGATCCCTGATTCAAAGGACTTAACTAGCTGCGGCTCGTGGGTATGGCAGCGAGACCAAACGGGCGCCACAGCGGCGTGCCAGCTGTTGCCGAGGCTCCTGTTGCAACTGACCTTCGTACTCTCGTGCCGGAGGGGCTTAAAGTGATTTTGGTGTTAGCTGCTACACACCTCGTTACTTAAATATCAACGCATATTTTCCACGCTTGCATGCCGCCCCGCCCACAGTTGGCACCTGTACGACTGTTGCCGTGCTTTGATTCTCATCCTCATACACCTGCATTGCAAGCACGCGCCCTGCTATCACTCCATACGGTTGCCGTCCCTGAAATTGCTGTCAGTAGCCTCCATGGCGTGCGTTACCGGGCTCCAGCTTGACTGGCTGGACTCCACCTGGTGCTTTGCTGCTGTTGCTTCGGCTGCATGCCTGCTCATTGTCTACTGCTGGGCAAAGGCAAAGCCCACAGCATACGTGGTAGACTTCTCGGTTTTCAACCCGCCGGACAAGTGAGTGCACTGCTGCGTTAGGTGGTTTTGCTAAGCAGAACGGCACATATGTGTTACACAGCAACTAACAACCACAACCACTCCAGCTTCAGCATGCAAAACGCTATTGTCGCGGGATAGGGAGGTAAAACCTGGTCCCTCTGCAGCATAGCGACAGCTGCTGCTGTGCTTTGTTCCATGTTTTGTGCTGCTGCCTGGCACCGCAGCTGGAAATTTCCCAAGTCTATGATACGCAAGGTGGCAGAGGCCAACAACAGCAACCCCCTGGCTGAACGGCATGTGGCGCCTGAGCACATCGACTTCATGTGCAGGCTGGCAGAGAGGTGAGCTGCTGCTGTCAGCTGTGCTGCTCTCCACAGCATGTGCATGTTTTGTGGTGCAGTGCCAATTACTGCACAGCGTATGCCCATCGACAGCATTCCAGCTAAATTCTCACCCGTTCCAGCCGCTGGCAGCCATTTCCCATCAGCAACGGGTTTGCATTGCAGCTACGTGAGCCAGCAGCGCTGCTGCTGCAGGCGTGTTTCTGACTGCCAGCAGCCTACGTTATGTGTGAAAGTCACTGAACGGCTGGTTTCATGTACACTTTCTTTTGTGCTTCTGTGCTCTGCAGAACTGGCCTGGGTGACGAGACGCCAGTGCTGCCAGAGACCCACCTGGGGGACATCAGCATGGCAGGTAGTCACACCAGTTAACACTCACTGCGGCACCTGCATCATTGTGTTACCAGTCAATTGCTTGACTTTATGACCAGCAACAGCAGCGTCACCATCACCCACGCTTGGCATACATGGCTTGCCTGGCATCTCTGCAGTAGCTGGCCTCCTGATTGCAATACTTGTCATTTGGCCAGACAGCGTCCCCTGGGGGACAAAATCATCCCCAAGGCACCAGCGCAGCAGCTCACCGCAGCGCTGCATCTGCTCTGTGCATCGTGTGCCGCATTCATGCATGTGCAACTTCAGACATCTTCATCTACCGGCTTGTGGGTACCAAGCAGGGTGACATTGCATGACACCATGCATGATCTGTGGCAGCAGCCTGTGCGGCTGGCGATGACGGTTGTTAAGGTTTTGAGATGTAGGTGTCAGCCAAGTGCTCTCTAGGGCACTGATGTTATCCATCTGTCTGCATTGGAGCTGTCAGGCCACTAACTCAGCAGACCTCAAGCTTGCAGCAGCATCAATCAACATGCAGTTCTAGCAACACTGCTACCCAGTATTACCCAGCACCACTGGTAAGCTGACCACAACGTCAAGCCTCACTGGTGATGCTCACGCTGTTGTGCGACAATCCTGGTGTGCTGCTGAGCCGCAGGTACAGCGCTGGCTCGTTCCGAGTTCTCCCGCACCTGCATCACAACAGCAGAGGCACTCTTCACAAAGACAGGTGCGGCGGGTGCAGTGCACAGCAGCTTGTTTCCTATGGGGTGTGTGAAACACATGATGATGAGCTTCAGTGGCATCATGCAGAGAATGCACATTTTCAAAAAAAAAATTGCTGTTGCAATGACAAATTGGCTGGCAATCATATGCATGCATGCAGCGCTACTAGGGGGCTGCAGCAGGCCGCTGCTGACTCAGCTTGTGAACAACACCGCTGGTCAATCCTGACTGCGCTGCTTGTTCAGGCATCAGGCCTCAAGCTGTCAACTTTGTCATCACCAACTGCAGCGTGTACAACCCAGTGCCCAGCCTGAGCGCTGCCGTCATCAAAATTTCAAGATGGGACACCGCACACGCGCGTTTTCGCTGGTAAGAACCGCTTGCAGCTGCAAGCTGATGCATGACAGACGTGAGCCCACCACAACCTATGTCAAGGCAGGGTGCGCTGATCCTACAGGACGGTCACAACCCTGGCCATGTACATAATGCTGTTGTAGCACTAGAATTGTTACATGTGGCATTAGGCGACCACACCGTCTGCAAACGCTTAGACAGCGCCGCAACATACTTTCTTTTTCTCCAATCCTTCCTTACTGCTGCCAACCCGGCCTTTCATCACACATACCGTAACTGTCACACTGAATCATCCCAGCAAGCAGACATAATAGCTGTCTTTTCACAGCGCAGTGCCTCGGGCTGATACACTTCCTAGCAGGCATGCACACAGCAGCTGCAATACCTATTTACCCTGAAGTTCACAACATACTGCATCTGTGCAAACTGTAACATCTGCTCAGTGCTAGCGCTGTGTGTAGCCTAGCTCTCTCCCCCCTCCCCAAGGGAAGACTGAGGCACAAGCAAGACATGACACTCAAACAAGCATGGCAAAGCACAGCTGATGTATAGTGAAAAAATCAAAGCAACTCCGTCCAGACAGGGGCATGCAGATGCAGCACAGCGGTGGTAACAACACCAAGAATAACAAGCCAGGTAACAAAGCACCTCCCATCACAAGCACCGACAAAGAACACCCAACAGTGGGCTGTGGCGGGTGCGCTGGCTACAGGCAAGCACAGATCTGTGCATGTGTCACGGCTGGAATGTAACAACCAACAGCAGCGCACAGCAACAGCACAGCTGCAACTTCCACGCTGCACTGTGTGACAACCAAATAATACATTGTCCTGTCGTACTCAGACATCAGATAGCCCAGCTCCTGCGCCTAGACGTGCCTACTAAGTTGCAAACAACGTGTGTTTGGCCACCTACAGCACTTGCCGCCGATGATGCCTGCCCTGTGCTGTGCAGGGTGGCATGGGCTGCTCGGCTGGTGTCGTCGCGCTGAGCCTGGCCAAGGACCTGCTGCAGGCGCAGCCGGGCTCACTCGCCCTCATCATCAGCCACGAAAACATATGCAACGCCACCTATGCAGGTGCCTGCAGCATGCTGCATGTGCCTTGCCAGTGATGTTCCGCCAATGCTGCAGGCTTCAGAAAAGCTACTGCTGTGCTGCTTCCAGTGCACTCCCACAGTTTGACAGTGGTTGATTGATGGTGTGTCACAGGCCACCGACTTGGACACCACCTTGTACTGGAGCAGCCACTGCAGGCTGCACAAACATTGTGCAGGGCTGCAGATTGACCAATGATGCTGACCGCGCCTGCCGCTGCCGTGCAGGGTGTGACCCCAGCATGCTCATCTCCAACGTGCTGTTCAGGTGAGGCCCGCCAGCGTACTTGAGGTTGCGCTGCAGCCATTTACAACCTGCCACTGTGCTGCGCAGCCCTGACATGCGATACAAAAAAAGCCTAGCACGGAACTGCACATTGTGAACATGCGCCAACATGTCGGATTGCCGAAGTCACCCTTGAAGTATGAGACCTTTGCGCAATGCTCAATGAGTGATGACAGCATCAGGATGGAGCCCCTGGTAACTGCTGCCAGTAACTTCGTGGCGGTGGAGCATCAGGCAGCAAAGGCAGCTCAACAAGAAGCTTGGTTCAGTTGCTGATGCAACCGCTGCTACAATGATGTCAGTGGCAACCAGTGTCTAAGGTCAACACAAGATCCGCCACTCCTGTTTCGCCTGGTGCAGGTGCAATGGTGCAGCTGTCCTGCTGAGCAGCGCTCGGCGCCACGCACGACCTGCCAAGTACAGGGTCGAGCACATCGTGTGCACGCACCTGGCAGCAGATGATGAGGCGTACGGCTGTGTGCAGCTGACAGAAGACGACTCCAAAGTGGCAGGCATCAAGCTCAAGCAAGAGCTTGTGTCTGTGGCAGAGCGTGCCCTGCGGCAGAACATGCAGGATCTTGGGCCACTCGTACTGCCAATTGGAGAGAAGCTGAAGTACATGGCCAGCTACATTGCAAGGCGGCTGTGAAGTTGGGTGGTGTGCTGGGTGGTGTACTGCCTGTTGGGCTGGTTGGGAGGCAGTACATTCCTGACTTTAAGAAGGCCTTTGACTTCTTCTGCATCCACACAGGTTGGTGACGTGCTGTAAGTGTGCAAGCGCCTGGATGTCGTGCAATGCGCATGGTGGCATGCACATGTCTGTTGCAGCAAGGCAGAGACTCGAGGAACGCTGCTGCATTGCAGTATTGAAGAGAGTCGCACTGGCAGCTGTGGCGAGGCTAGCGTGTGGCGTGTGCTGCATACACTAGATGATATTTTGGTGCCCTTACTCACAGGACTTAGGAGAGTTGTGTTCTGTGCTGACAAAGCACGCCACGGTGGTGTGTGACATAAATCGGTTCTGTATATTACAATGCAGGTGGGCGCGGCATCATTGATGCGCTTGAGAGGCACATGCAGCTGAGCAGGCGCCAGGTGGAGCCCAGCAGGGCGGCACTGTACCGCTTCGGCAACGTCAGCAGCAGCAGGTGAATGCTGCCTGCAGACCCGCCCCCAAAACTCACACATCACCGCTGCCTGTTGCGCCTGCATCAGCGCTTCGCTGAACAGGGTGGGCGGCTCTGCAGCTTAGTATCTGATGTCACCCTTTTGCGTGACTTGCGGTCTGCAGCTGCAGTTTGGTTGTTCCTTGCTGTGTCATGTCCCTGCACACCCGTTTGCCACCAGCCGCCAGCACTTCACGCCAGGCCTCAGCTGCCGGTGGTAACAACCATGGATGGGTGCCAGCTGGCCAAGCCTGTCACTGTGTTGAATGCCCTGCCACGCTGCTGCTGCTGCTGCATGCCTGCAGCGTGTGGTACGACTTGGCCTTCATCGAGGCCTTCCAGGGGGTGGCTGCTGGCCAGCGCGTGTGGCAGCTGGCGTTTGGCAGCGGCTTCAAGTTCAACAGCGCGGTGCTGGTGGCCAACAGGTGCGCTGGGTGGACTGCAAGTTCATGATTCTCATGCATCAGAAGCAGGCAAGCCTGCTCAAGCTTATGCTCTTCCGTGCACAACTAGGATCAAGGGCAGGCCTGGTCAGGGACTGACAGATGCATAGGGTTGGAGGTCGTGCTTATCCTACCAGTATTATGCGTCGACACGCACTGGGTGGGCTCACCTTGTAGTCAAGTTGAGCTCCGGCAACTCGGTGCACAGCATTGAGCGCTGCGGGCATACAACACGCAAGTTGACTGCTGCAGACAGCGCATATCGCCATAAGGCAGACGCCCTTGTTATCAGCGTCAGCAATTGCCAACATAGCGTTGCTGCACACCTGCTGTACTTGCCAAGTACATTGATCGGGGTTCCCACTCCGGAGAACAAAGGATCCTTTGCTGGGTTGAGCATGTCATATGATGCAATGTAATGCAACATTGGCTGCTTCCACTGAACACCCCATGGGGGTAGTGCCTGCAAGCTGACTGGACAACGAAGCGCTGCCCCCGTCACGCTGTTCAATGCCCTGTGTGTGCAGGTCCATTGCTGACGCAGCAGGCCACCCTGCCTGGCAGCGCTTTGACAGGCAGGCCATGTGGCAGGCCCTGGACAGGCTGGAGGCTGCCGCAGCTGCTGCCAGGGCAGCCAAGGCAGCCAGGCTGAAGCAGCAGCCGAGCAGCCTGGCGCAGTGAGCCGCGACTAATGTCGAGCGGCGAAACGGACGCAAACAGCAATCGGGCTGCAGAGCAGTACTGCAGCCGCAAGCGGGGCGCAGGCTTCCCCGGTTCCTGGCTGTGCGCGGCATGCCCGGCTGGTCTGGGCCTGCAGCAGATGTGCCTTGTACATCGAATGCTGCTCTTCGAAGCAGCTATGGTATGCATATTGCTATGGTATGATATTGTGCTACATCAGCTGCACTGTTGCCGTGAATGCACAGACCCAGCCCAAACTAGCAGAGAGAGTACTGTACAGACACATTGACTTCATAAGTGTGCGTATATTTTTTGTATCAGATGCTGCACCTGGAAGACTCCCATGCTGGTGTGTCTCCCACCTGTTGAAGTAACCCAGCTCAGTTGCTGCTCAGTACTGCTTTTTCTGTAGCAGTGGTGTTGTTCAGCCACCATCCTGCATACTGATATGTTCGACAACTGAGTGCAGCTATTGCTTGTGCAAACCTTACTTTCGACAACCGGCGGCAGCACTTGGGCAGCCCATGCGCACGCTCGTGCTAACGACAGTGCTGAATGCAATGCTGACTCAGCAACACACACCGTGTTGGCTTGTGTGCATTGATGCTCATGTGTGACATCTCAGCCATTGCCATTCACATGTTCAACTTGAACAAGTTGTGCGCTGTGCGCTGTATTGGTGGAATGTGCGGGAGGAGCATCATCAAGAAGCATCAGAAGTTATGCGGCAGTACAGCATGCATGCTGTATGGCGGCGCTTACAGGGGCTGCATGATGCATATCACTGTGGCACATTTAACAACTCGTTGTGCGCTGTGCGCTGTACTTGTGAAACGTTCGGGAGGAGCATCTTCAAGAAGCATCAGAAGTTCTGCGGCAGTACAGCATGCATGCTATATGACAGCGCTTACATGGGCTGCATGATGCATGTCACTGTGGCACATTTTGACAACTCGCTGTGCGCTGTGCGCTGTACTTGTGAAACGTGCGGGAGGAGCATCTTCAAGAAGCAACAGAAGTTCTGCGGCAGTACAGCTTGACGGCGCTTACATGGGCTGCATGATGCATGTCACTGTGGCACATTTTGACAACTCGCTGTGCGCTGTGCGCTGTACTTGTGAAACGTGCGGGAGGAGCATCTTCAAGAAGCAACAGAAGTTCTGCGGCAGTACAGCTTGACGGCGCTTACATGGGCTGCATGATGCATATCACTGTGGCACACGTTGGACAATGGTTGGGCCGCACTGAGATGCCTGCGTGCCTGGTTGACTGATTATCACATCACCATATTACCATATTAAGGCCACCGGCCCACCCACCCACTAAGGAGCCAAACAAGGCTCATGGGGTCCAAGCATCAAACTCAACTACATTAGAAGCGTCAGCACTGACCAGACAGCGCGCTGCAGCATGCAGGCCACAGCTGCAGATCAACATGAGGTTCAAGATTGGACACGTTGCAACATGATGAAGTGTACGTCACATGATGGTGACAATGATGTTGACGATGATGATGATATGTCTGCACTTGGGTGTTCAGGGTTGAACAGCATCATCAGCATCAACTTTGCTCATGAATGGTTTTATGTATATTCGTATATTTACCATTCCAAGCCACTGCTCCCCGCTGCACATGAATGTAACAATCCCCACCCCTACTTGCCATGCACAGATTAGCAGTGGGTGCATGCAGCAGAGCTTGCATGCAGGAGGGTGGTAGGCTGTGGGGCATTCATTTGCATGCATGCAGTGCCGTGCCCTTTCACAGTTGAACAAGCAAGGACGGGGGCCGCATATGTCAAAAGAAGCAGCACTTTTACACAGCATGTTGGCCGGGCTGACATTCATCATGTGAAAGGAGACGGCACTAGCATTCAGCACATGCCAGATGCCCACCACCCACCGACATGCATGGAGCAACTGCTGCTGTCGCTGCTGTTGCTGTGATATGCACGCACTGCTGATAACCCACTGTAAATGACGCTGACGGCATGTAGAGAGCAGCTGTCCAGATCATCATGTATGCTGCCAAGTTTGTCATTGCCGTGATGTCATCATCATCGTCATGTTACCCATTCTAGCCATCACGGCTGTGCACCAGCACCATGCAGAACACACACGTCAGCATTTGTAGCCAACAAAGCATTCAGCGCCTTGCTGCGCTGCTGTCAACACCATGGCATGCCTCGCAACGCGGTCGGGTCAAGTTTGCCAGCACACAGAAAAAAATTCATCCCACAGCATACAATGTCAAGTGATCAACCAGCGCCACAACTTAACAGGCGCCGACTGATGGCCGCCAGTAACACTCCTCATCTGCAGCACTTGCAGCCGCTGTGCGGCAACAGGTGCACAAGGATGCAGCTGCATCAGCAACTCCTGTGCTGCTGCTACTCCAGCCGCAAGTGACGCAAGCAGCTGGAGAGACTGTTACACTGCATCGGGGCCCATACTACTGGACATGTAACCCTGCAGCAGGCGTGTGTTTAGGCAGGAATCCAACAGCTGCCGCCGCTCATCAGCTGTGTAGCGCGGCAGCAGCCACCCGAGCTTGCTGCACACACCAATGCGAGCGGGCAGCAGCAGCAGCAGCAGCAGCAGCAGCAGCAGCAGCAGCAGCAGCCAGCAGCAGCAGCGATGCAACGCAACTTGAGAGCGCCGGCTGCATGCATATCTATGAGTCAACGGGTAACGGAGACACACGTGCGAACAAGAGTCAGCCAGCAGCACCACCTGCCAAGCAGAGCATGATGCAAGCACGCTGCTGCTGCATGCAGACATGCATGCAGTCCCAGGCCCCGCAACGCGACTGCCTCACCTCTTGCCAAGGACCTCCTCATAGTTTCGCCGCCAGCCCTTGTTGTAGGGCCAGGGGTGTATGCGCTCCTTCTCATACATCTCAATGGTGGTGCAGTTGGCCGCCAGCATGTTGGCGTGCATGACCAGGAAGCCAGCCAGGCTCGCGGCAAACGCGCTGTTGATGACCACGCTGATGAACGCAATGGCCGACCTGAGTGCAGGCATGCAGGCAGCCACACACAGCATGACGCGACGGCAGGGGATGAGCAAGTGGTCACTGTCCCCGCTCACAGCGCGGTCAGTGGGTGCAATGGCCAAACTGCTTGCATGCGGGGGAACCTGCAGCGCGGGAGGCTCGGGTATGGCAAGTCCCATTGCTTTGCCATGCCTGCCTAGAGAGCATTACAGCTTGTCAGTTCCTCAGAGCTACGCCAGATATCGCGATGGCAGAGCTGAGCAATGCAATCCAGCGGCTGCAGCAAACCGCACTCTGCAGAACCATTGTATGCCTGGATGAGTACAAGGGATCGCCATGCATGCAGCAAGGTGCTCACACGGCACGTGGGCAAGCACATCAGCAACACCACCTTCCTGTTAGAGCCGTCCACACTAGCCTGCCAACCTCTGGCCTAGCCAACCAAAGTTGCTTTCTAACAGCACCTGCCACAACACTGGCATGCACGACGCCCCCCTCACACTCACCCGCTGCCGACCGTGCCCTGGAAGAACGTCAGCATGGGCTTGACCAGGCACGCAATGGCCATCACGCTGGCCACAAACGTGTAGGCCAGGAACTGCAGGAAGAACTTGTAGTTCAGCAGGCCCACACAATTGACCACCTGCAGCAGCAGCAGCAGCAGCAGCACCACCACCAGCAGCAGCGTCAGAAAGTCAGCAGACATAACCCTGCCAGCGCCTGTAGACAGCACCAGCCCAGCAGTTGATGCAAGCTGCACAGCCCGCTGTGCATGCACGTGCAAGGCATCTGCGAAGCGAGGAGACAGCGGTGGGCAGGCATGCAGATGGGCTTGTGCAACACTGCGGCCCCCAGCATGCGACAGGGGCTAGCTGCCTTGACAGCTGGCACTCACCCAAATGCAGTAGTGGTCCTGCAAGCCGCATGCTCAGCCAGACGAGGCACACGCAGGACAGCAGGAGAGACGTCAGACCCCCGACAGCGTGCACAGCGTCTCTGGCCCAGCGCAGATGCGGCTGCTACCGTTGCCACCACTGCTACGCATTCACAGCACACAGCAATGCCCTTGTTGAAGAGCAAGCAAACCACGTGCCTGATACAGGCGCATGCACATGGAGCCACTGCAAGCAGGCCCTGTCCATGCAACGCTGCCCTGCCGCACCATTTTGAGCACGCAGTGCCCCGACACGCTGCAGTGGTGCGAGCGCTCCGGCTTCCACGCCTTGCAGCGCTTGCAGAAGCGCGGCCGGCGCGGGTCCCGCCTGTCTATGTAGTAGTCGGCATACTGCATCAGCTCCAGCTCGCGCGCAGCGACCTGGGCAGCAGCAGAGGCAGCCGCGGCAGAGGGATCAGCGCGTGCGTCAGCAGCTGGTGCAACCTGCGAGGGGCGGGCAGCCTCCAAGCAACTGCGCTGTGGAAATGTGCCATGCCGCAACCTTCTGCGGTCAGTGACCCCAGACCACAACGTGCCGGCGCCTGCCGTGCTGTCTACGCTGCTCTGCCAAACATACAATGGTCAGCTGTCACCGCGCAGCTGCTGCACATGCTTCTGCAAGGCGTCGCCTCCCAGTCCTGGAGCCACCACAGCTGCAGCACTCAACGCAGCTGCAGACCGGAAGCCCTGCTGCATCAATGCCTTGCTGCGGGTGCTGCTGCTGCTGCTTCCGCATGCGCCGTGGTTAGACTCGTGCTGGCCACGCACCGCATCATCAGGGAAGGGGTGCCAACCTGGCGGCACCTGCCCAGGGTCCACCAGCACTGCTGCTAGGTAGCACCAGCTGAGCATGATGCACTGGCCACAGCAGACGCGCAGCAACAGCAGAGGCAGTGCCATCAGAGACTGTCTCGCTACGCATACGCACCGTGCGGCGCTCACTGCTGCATGTTCTTGGGTTGCTGTTTCATGCAGGCAGGAACGCAGGGCGCAAACAGGCTGCTCGGGCATGCAGCAACCTTCGCTTCCTGTTGTGCAGCATACAGCTTTGACCAAAAGGGAAAACTGTCACAACGCAACTGCTGCTGCACAAGCTGCGTGTATGGCCTGTCCTAGCACAAGCGCCAGCCCCACCAGAGCACTTGAAGCAACAGTACCACATGAAGCCCCCCCTATGAAGGCAAGACCTTTGCAGGAACACTGTAAAGTACTGAAGCTGCTGCTGTACATGCCACCTAGCTAGACAATCCTGCACACACTGCTGCAGATGCTGCTGCAAGCGCTCACCAGTATGCTGAAGACCACCACCAGCACTGTGCTGCCAAAGGCCCTGCCTGCTGGCCCGACCAGCATGAGTGGGCCATAATAGCCAGGCACCACAGCATACCAGGTGAAGCCAACAATTCCAAGCACCAACAGCACCATGATGTTTCCCAGCAGCTTGAGAAACTTGCAGAAGACGAAGACATTTAAGTACTTGATGTACTTCCACATGCTGCTGTCTGCTCGCCGCTGCTCTGCGCTGCTGTTGTGCTGGATGAGGCTGGTGCTGGCCTGACCAATCGCCATGGCAGGCGTGGTTGCGGCCTGGGCGGCAGAAGCACCAGCTGCTGCGCCGCCCAGCTCAGCAACTGCCCCAGACTGTGAGGGTGGCAGTTCAACAGCTTCAGCAGACCTCCTTCCTCACTGTACAGCGCGCCACCAAAGAGTCAAAAAGTATGATTCCAGATCTAATCTTCACAGGATCCACTTTTCTTGAAAGGGAGCTGTAAGTAGGCACTATGCATTCAAGAAGAAGGATTCATTGTTCGGTCACCGGATGACAGTGGGTCAGGCAGCGGATGAGCATGATCAATCTCATTCAGCATACTGCATTCGAACAGCACACTGGAAGCCTGCAGGTTCCAGGCGCCCCGGCAGTTGATGTCCTGTCATCCTCTCGCCTGTCAACCTTCCTACGACCCCTCTGTGCAGCTCAGCGAGCCGGGCGCCCTTGTCACGCGCAATGTAGCACCGTAGAGTTTTGTGCAACACGCAAGTATGCTTTCCTGTGTTGCTTACTGGCTGCATTGGTGGACACTGCTGCATGTGTATGATTCAGGCACTGGTATGGACGCTATAGTCGCACATATTGGCGGGGTGGCAGTGCTCGTACAACAAAGTATGTAATGAGCTATTGGGCTGGCGTCATGCGGAGCACCAGGACCGTATGCAGCAACAGGCCTGATGTGCCAGGCTATGGATGGCGTAGACGCAAATGCAGCCTGCCCCAGCAGATCTGGTTACAGCACAGTCCCCAGGCAAGGCAGTGCAGACACAGATCAGTGCGTGCAGCAGCATTGGTGACGCAGCAACAATTGCATGTCAGATCAGGAGCAAGTGAGCCAGCAGTACCACACCAGCAGCAGCAGCAGCAGCAACAGCAGCAGCGACGCCGTCGCCGGCGACACAGCAGGACAGCAGATGAGCAGCAGCTGCCAATTGGCAGCTATGAAGTAGATCTGGAGCTTCTCCAGGAGCGGCAGCAGCAGCAGCACCCGACACAGCTTGTGCTGTACATCCCTGTCGGCTTTGAAGCTGCAGCAGTAGAGGCATGCAGGCAAGCTGGCTACGCCTTGCCTCAGAGCATCAGTGACACCCAACTGTCAGGGCAAGCTCTGGCAGAGGCACCAGGCGTATCACCAACGGCACCTGCAACACCAGCCACAGCAGCGACAGCACGTCATGGCACACCACAGCCCAAGCAGACCTCTGATAGGGTGGCCGATCACGACCAGCGGGCAGAGCAGTCAGCGGGGCCAGCAGACGGACTTCAGCAGCAGCAGCAGCAGCAGCAGCAGCAGCAGCAGCAGCAGCTAGACCAACAGGGCAGGTCTCAGCAGACTGCCATACAGGCCAGGAGCGCCATGCAGCGGCAGCAGCAGCAGCAGCAGCAGCAGCAGCATATATCGGCACCACCAGCAGCATCTGAGCTGGCAGATGCTGCCTGCAGCCCGCCCCTTGCAGCTTGGCAGATAGCTGTCAACAGACGCGTGAACAGCACAACCAGCTTGACTGGCACTGCCACTCTCAGCAGCAGGAGCATCCGCCCAGCACACCCTCGCAGCAACAGCCGTATGCCGGCCTCAAGCAGGGTGGCCCTGTCACGCCTCAGCAGGCACGTCAGCGGCAGCAGGAACAGGCCAGTGAGCCCTGCAGCCGGCCCTGCTCCAGCACTCCAGCGCAGCAGGAGCACTGCTGCTGTGGACGCTGTGGCTGGGCTGCAGCCTGGCCAGCTGGCTCATGGGCAGAGGCTGAGCCCTGAGGCAGAGGCGGAGCTGTGCCGGCTATACCAGGTGAGCAGGGCATGCAGCAGCAGCAGCAGCGCTTGGAGCAGTGGAGCACTTGGAGCAGTGGAGCGCTGGCTGGCCAGCCATGGCTGTGCATGCTGCATTGGGCATGTGGGTGGTTTGGTGGAACTGCACAGCTGTGCTCATGCTGGGTTGGTGACTGCAGGGGCTGCGGCCAGACTTTGGCATGGCTTGTTGCATGTTAGAACTGTCTGCTTCCTCAGCATTGTCCCCGGCTACTGCCGGCATCCTTCCCATGGGAATATGCATGCCATGTATGACAATGGCTGGTGCCTGCTGGTTGCCACTTCATGCTTTGCTGCACAACATGCAGAGGTACCTGCAGCTTGAGCAGGAGCTAAAAGCAGCACTGCAGCAACACCTCGTGCAAAAGCAGCAGCACCAGCATCAGCATCAGCAGCAGCCAGCAGCAGCGGCCTCAGCCAGCTTGCCGCTGGACTTGATGCAAGCAGACAGCATCCAGGCCCAGGGCATCATGGCTCAGGAGGTGAGCACCGAAGCTCGTTGTGTGCCTGCGCAGCCTCAGCTGCAGTTGTCATGGTGAAGTATGGTGAACCAAGTCCACCCTTGGCTGCCTCATGCCACTGCTTGACCTGCATCCAGCTGGCAACAAGCTGTTCAGTGCTGCATGGAAGGTGTTGCCAAAGGTTTGCGTCTGGCTTATCACGCCGAACACTGCTCACTGTTGTCCCGCATCACGTGTTGCTGCAGCTGCTGCTGGAGTTGTACAACCCGCTGGCGGTTGCCCGCGCCAGCAGGGCTGCAAAGCAGACGCCCTCTGCAGACAGGCGCGAGCTGATGGCTGCAGCTCGGCGGGGGCTGCTGCAGGCAGCAGCAAAGTTTGACGCCACTCGTGCTGCTGGCAGCAGCAGCAGCAGCAGTCGGCAACTAGGTATGCTAGCCGACGGCTACATCAGGAGTGCGCTCAGGAAGGTACTGCAGGAGGTGAGTCTGAGTGGCTACGCATGTCGTCTGCTGCTCATGCAGTGGCAGCTGTCAGTACCTGCATGCACTGTGTTGTAAGCCTGCTGCTGAGCATCGTGCAGTGTTGGTTGTTCTGTATATGCTGGATGCACCACAGCTGATGTGCACGCAGAGCTGCTTCGTTATCAATGCAGAGGTTTGCTAGGTAAGTATAAAACATTCTCCTGCTGCCTGCTGCCTGCTGCCATCCCTGCACCACCCACGCCACCGCAGTACCAGGCAGGTGCAGTGGCGCTGCCCACACACCTGCTGCAGCTGCGCATGAGGCTGCAGGGGCTGGCAGACCAACATCAGCAGCAGCATGGCAGCAGGCCCGGCACAGCAGCACTTGCAGCGGCAGCAGGCGTCACCCTGCAGCAGGCTAAGCGAGCACTGCTGGCCTCTGCAGTGCAGGTGGGCCCCAGATCCGGCTGCACCTTGCGTAAAATACGGCTGTCCATGAGTTGCTTTCCTATTCTATTCCCATCATCTGCTTTGAGGTGGTTGGCTGCTGCAGCGGTTTACGTGCCAAAGGTCTGTCATGGCAGGTCTGCATGTGCCTCGCAACTATGGCGCAGGCAGCAAGCGTCCGGAGTTCAGTCTCTGCTGTTGAATAACAGTAGCAGCGCTCGGGCTGGCATTATCAAGTGCGACACCCTGGACACCTATCATTACTCATCACACACACTACTGATTAAAGCAATATCACAATCATGTGTCGTCCCCTGCAGGCGACTGGCTTGTCGGAGGCTGGAGGTGATGATGGTGACGCTGATGTGGCAGCAGCTGGCGGCGCCAGCCTCAACCTGCAGCTGCTGGATGTGAGCGAGTCGGTTGACGACCTGGACGATGCAGTGGCACAAGGTGAGCAGGATTACAGATGCCTGCTGCTGCTGCTGCTGCTGCTGGTGGTGGTGCTGGCGTGTGTCGGTGTCGGGGCGGTTGCTGAACTGCGTTGCAGCCAGCAAGGTCTGCTGTCCTATTTCAATAAATCTTGAGTCAGGCTAGCAGGCTGGAAGCTGCATCATCACAGGTAGTACGGCTGGTACATGCATGCGGTGTGCTGGCAGGACTGCGCGAGAGGCACAACAACAGGGCAAGAATGCGCCCAGCATGCCAGGTCAAGCTCAAGCGTCCACAGCCTACTCCCAAGCACCCGTAGGCTGCAATGCACGCGCAGGCGCTGCCTGATGCCGGAGCATGCATGCTGTTGCTATTGGTGTTATACATTCTCGTGCAGCGCTTGGCATGCTGACATGCACCTCCCAATCTTTGCCGTTGCAATAACTAGTTGTCTGTCTGCTGCTGTCGCAGGTGTGTGCGTGCTTCTCTGTCTGGCTTGGCTGAGGCGCAGGATGAGGCAGCACAACAGGCTCTGCTGGCATCAGTCATGCAGCAGTACCTGCTGGCTCTGAAGCCGCGGGATCGCAGCCTGCTGGCCCTGCGCTTAGGCATCCGACTACCTGCCAGCGGCTCGTCTGCCAGCAGCAGCAGCAGCAGCAGCAGCAGCAGCAGTGGCAACTGAGCAGGATAGAAGGAGCAGCTTGTTGTCAGCTGCATGCGTAGCAGATGAACAGAGGGGATGAACTTGGAGCAGCTTGCACAGCACTTCAACGTGAAGTCGCGGCAGCGTGCGCACCAGCTGATGGAGGCGGCAGTCGCGCAGCTGCGGCAACGCTTGCAGGCGGCCGCAGGCCAAGATGCACAAGTTGCGCAGCTGCTGCGGTTGGCAAGGGGCCGTGCAACAGAAATGTGACTGTGGCTCACCGTCGTGTAACATCCAAACTGTGTGTGACCAATGATTTGCTCGCAATGTTGACCATATAACATCCAGTTCGCAGTTGTAAAAGAACACATCACTGCATGCAAAGCAAAGGAGTGTCCACATGTGCGCCTGCCTGGCGTACTACGCCGGGCTGCCAATGTACTGCATGCTAATGCCGTGTCCCCTCACATGTGTTTACAGCACACCCACATGTCCGACACTTGGCAAACCTCTTGCTTGTTGCTTCGTGTACGCAGAAGGGCTGGTGCCTCCACAGCGGTTTCATTGATTTACATGGTGGTTGTTATGATGGTCACAGCAGCGTAGGTGTACAGCCAGCTACAGCAGTATTCAATGGGTGAAGCCAGCGTTGTATGCATGCAGAGTCTTGCGCGAAAGCTCCACAATGAAAACCCTCTGCACATGTTTGTACTCCTTTGCACAGCAATATATGAACAGAGCATGAAGATAGCACAAGCATGACATTGTACCAACAGGCATAGCTTGCTTCCACCTCGGTTCCTACAACCCTGCACATCATTCAGAGCTGATTTAATGTTGATGTAAGTGGTGTGCTCATCCTTGGCGGTAGTGCAATACCAAGGACAAGCGTGAGAGCCCTGGGAGCAAGCCCCCGTTGGACCCTCCACCCAGAAAGATTAGTGAGATAGCATGGTGGACAATGTCCACCAGTTCAGCTATCAAACTGAACAGAACAGATACTACACTTGATCTTAGCCAAAAAGCCGAGAAAGGTATGTCTGAAACAGAGCAGCTGCGTTGAATATGACCATAATGTGACCCGGAAGCTCAGCAGCCATACCCAACTGCGCCTGCAACATGCTGCCACGTCAGCTGCCTTGCACACACTATTTACATACTGTGCAGCTTACTTATACTATAAACGGGTGAATCATATCTCCTTGCGATGCTGGAGCCAACGGAGCGGTGCGTAGCATGAAGCAGCCCTCTATACAATGCCGGTGCTCCGCAGCTGGCCCAGCTGCTGTTGCCCGCAGTGAGGGCAGCTGAATGCTTGCTGTTGCTGCTGCAGCGTACATTGCTGCTGGCCTGCTTTTCCATTACAAGCTTCTCACAATCCACCAAATGGCATCAAAGCAGCTGATGCCCTGGTGCAGCTTCGAAATTGGCTGTTGTGAGGTGCAGCCATGGCCTTCAGGCCTAGGCATAGACACAGAGAACGTAGCACACGCATGAACTCGCGGAAAACATACAAACAACGTAATGCTGGTTTGTGTTTTCAAAGACAATGCATTAAAGGACGGGACACGAAAAATGTCTGCATTTCACTCAGTGCAGGACGCGAGACGGGGTAAAGCATTGCACTCACAGCACGATCTGCGGTCTGAACAGAAAACGAGCACAGTGTGTTGTTTGGGAGGTGTGCAGCGCCTAGGGGATGTCATTGGCTGGTGCACTTGTCAGATTGCCCCTCGGACTCTTGCAACACCCAGAGTGCAGCACTCCCTCAGGGCCTGTCATCAACAGGGCTGAGCAGGCGACTGTCAGAGCCGTTTGTAGTGGTTGACGACTGGAACACAACTAGATACAATTTTGGCTCAGATACACCGCAGCAGTGACTGCAGCAGCATTGCTGCCTTGTACAGCCAGTCCAAAGCTGCTGCCAGCAGGGCTGGGCACTACAGCTCTGCCCCGTCCAGCTGGCATGCACTGACACGGCAGAAACCAAACAAGACGTGACAGCAGAACAATTCAATGTATTACGCTGGTTGCACCATAGGTTGTGATGTCAAGAGCATTAGGCATTCCACATCCTTACTGAATGGACAGGCATTCGCCGCCCGCCTGCCCCGGGCACGCCTCATGCATGCACCCCAGCAACTGCTGCAACGCCCCACAGTCAACCAACTACACAGCTGCTTCTGCAAACCAGGTTGCGGTTCGCGCCTCGTGTGGCAAGCTTAGCGTAGCAAGCACCAAAATCACATGTGCCACACATGTCGCACAGCAGAGTTAACGCCTAGCCAGCTGGCCTTCGCATCATGCACCACCAACTCAGCCACGTACTCAAATTGCGCATGACCTTCCTGCTGATGCCTTGAATATGTTTTGTCACGGACACCTGTGCAGCACTGCTGTTTAATGCATCCATCCGCCTGCCACAGTCACTTGGCACTGACGATTGCGCTACACAGAAAGACCTGCCCAAGAACTGCTGCTGCAGTGCTATGCTTAACCACGGTGCGCCACTGCTGCTGTGCGATTGGAAGGTCCCCACGAGCTGCAGAGTAATGAACACTAGAAATCATATGTATGATCAGGACTGATCTGCTCAGTCCTTCATGTCCCTGTCCAGCTCCTGCTTCAGCTTTGCCTGGAAGTCTTCGCTGCTGTCCTCATCGTCCCAGTCAGCCTGCCACATCTCCTTGCCCTCCTCCTCCTTGTTGGCTTCAAGCTCCTCAGGGACTGCACAGGTAGGGAGATGCAGCAAGCAGAGCAGCGGGGCATCACCAGAGTGCAGCAGGTTGCAAACATGTGTGCCATCAAATAAAGACACCAGGTTGCTGCTCCGCGAGCAATTTTGCGGCAGATGCTAACCCAGCATTCCAGGAACCAGATCAGCGCGTGCACAGCCACAAGCTGGTGTTTGCACTGCTGTTGTGCAGCAAGCAGTTGATGAGCAACTGCTACTTCAGTGCAGCTGCTTGCCTTACAGAAGTCTGATAAACAACGCAACTGTAATATCGCAACCAGGGATCATGACTGATCTGTTCAACCCGGACCTTCTGCTGCAAACTCCTCAAATTCATCCTCCCCTTCCAAACTGCTCACAGGCTCCTGCTTCTTCGTGTCTGCTGCTGCCGCTGCCTTCTCTGCTGCCTTGTCTGTCATAGTTTAAGACGATCGACACTGTTGAATGAAAGTAGCGGAACTGCTCTAGGTACACCTGGACAACACAGCAAACAGCCTGCCTAGCACACCATCGCTGGTCTGATGAATGATGATGAATGTGCACTGTGGTTTTCGTGCGGTCATCGCGACAGTTTTCCGTTAGCGAGGGGCTTGTAGCATGACAACATATCATAATGGCATCCACAGCAAAACCCTTCAGCGCAACGCTGTCACAGCCTGACTGTCATGGGTGCTGACAATAAGGCAGCTGCACGCCGGGCTGCAGCAGGTCACTGGCACAAGACAATTGATCAAATGCTGGCACAATTAACAGCATAGTGTGCGTCTGTGGCTGACGTGGCAGCTTGTCATGACAGCAGCCGTGCGCCGCCTGCCTAGCTTCTTGCAAGTGTGATGGCCATATCCAACGCAGCTGCTCTGTTTCAGGCATACCTTTCTCGGCTTTTTGGCTAAGATCAAGTGTAGTATCTGTTCTGTTCAGTTTGATAGCTGAACTGGTGGACATTGTCCACCATGCTATCTCACTAATCTTTCTGGGTGGAGGGTCCAACGGGGGCTTGCTCCCAGGGCTCTCATGCTTGTCCTTGGTATTGCACTACCGCCAAGGATGAGCACACCACTCATACACAAAGAACTTTCACACAATGAATCAAGCATGCAATTCGCTGGATCAACCAACTTTCCTGCTATGAAAGGGCTGTCATAAACCCAAATGTGTCGTGTAATCAGCAGCTAGCACATACGAACAGTTCACAGCAGAGGGCATGCGTATGGCTAACCTGACATCTGCCGACATCATGTGCATGAATTACAGCACTGTAGCTGACATGCACAGCGCAGCAGCAGTAAATGCAACGGGGTTTGATGTCCCAGCAGCAATGGCGGTCACTAACACTAACACTCCCTTGTACACCCTGTTCTCAATCGGGATATCCACAACGAGCCTGAGCGGTTCGCTCCTGGTCCAGCATCGATTGCTTTTCAGATATGACGTTTGCATTCACCTGGAGCCCAGGAGCCATGACATTTGCGTTTACCTGGAGCCCAGGCCCGTTCGAATCTGTTCTTTGACAACAACACACAACCATAAGGGCGGCATGCACCTCACAGCCTGTCAGAAACTTGACTGATCTGCGGGCACGAGCAGTAGCTAGGAAGGTGTCCTGTGCATGGACTGCCGTGTGCAGTACTGCGGAGCTACAACTGTGCACAGCATGCTGCTGCTTGTGGATGTGATGTAACACCTGGAGCCCAGGAGCCATCAGAATCCGTTCTTTAACAACATGCAACCACAAGGTCGGGATGCACCTCACAGCCTATCAGCCTGTCAGAAGAACATTGACTGATCTGCGGACACTACTGCCAGAAGTTGTCCTGTGCATGGGATGTGCTGCGCAGTACTGCACTTCAACTGTGAAACAGCATGCTGCTGCTTTGCGGGTGATGTAAAGAACCAGCAGATACCAATGGCTCGTGATCAGGATCTCATGAGCTCCAGCGTCCAATATCACAACAAACAAACAACCTGTCACAGTGTGACATGCATTTTGTAGCAGCTTATACCATGCTGAGCACTGCCTGATGTCGACATGCATAGCATAAGCACACGCAGGCGTACAGCAGGATACACTCCTCGTGTTGTCAACCTGCCTGGTGATCATCATCATCATGTTACCCATTCAAGCCATAGCATCAGCCTGCCTGGTGATGTAATAAACAGCAGCACTCTAACCCAGCCGGAAACTTGAGCAATGCAGAGGCAACCAGGACCCTCATCATGCAAAGCCGCATTGGTATCTTTAAGCAAGTGATGTGCTAACTCTGCCTCTCTTAGCAGCGGCTGCAGCCTGGCTGCGGATGATTGCGCCTTCCAGAAGTTCATGCCTGGGCACACCGATGGCGTGGCTGCTTGTCGCAGTCATGACCTCGGGCTGCGCCACACCGCCGCCTACACTGCTGGGCTGCTGTCTGCCAGGCACCTGCCATGTTGACTGTGTCTCAGCTGCAGCATCACCCCATCCAAGAGGTCACAGTCGCTGACCAGCAACGTCTGCACCACCAGATGGCGCATGGCTGCCAGCAGACCAGCACAGCCAGGCACCAGGGTAGCAGCACGTGCAGCTGTCAGCCAAGGGTACTGCTGCAGCAGCCTACAGCAGCAGCAGCAGGAGGAGCAGCAACACCACAGATGCACGCACGTCAACTTGAGGGAAATGGTGCTCGCCAGGTGCAAGCCTGGCATAACTGTTGCAGCTCACCCACTATCAGACACCGCTCACGCCAAGACATATGCTGTTGCTGTTAGAAGCCTTGTCTGTTGAACAAAACACACGATGCGGCAGGGATTGCCATTGGTGTGTCACTAAACAACAATGCGCTCATGACGAATGGGATAAGGCCCACCAGAACGCACGCAGGTGACTGTGCACAAGGAAGGCATTGGACGGGGGGCTGACGTGTGACGCCCCTGCCTGTGATACACATTCAGCTGACGTTTGCTAACCAGGGTCCAGTAACCCCAACTTCTTCTAAAGTGCTGGTAGCACACAAGGTCGCCAGCCCACCTTTGCCTGCCTTCATCCAAAATTAGCTGCTGCAGCAGTCCTTCAACATCAGCCATGCTCAGGCTGCTCATGTGCACGCGTGCATGCTCGTAGGCAGGCAGCTGCAGCTGCAATGCTGCCAGGGTGGTGATAGTGCCACCCGTGCCTATCACAGCAGGCTGAGGTGTGCCGGGCTGCTGCTGCTGCTGCTGCTGCTGCTGCTGCTTGTATGCGCTAGATATATGCAGTAACTGGCTCGCGTGAGTTGCCAGAATTGTCTCTGCTGCCAGCAACATCTGCTGCTGCTGCTGCTGCTGGGAGACAGCTGCTGTTGTTGAGTTGCCTGCCTGGACAGACAAGCAGCCCAGAGGCACTGAGCAGACGTGCTGCGGCGGTTGCCCAGCAACACCTGCGGCACAGCTAGAAGCACACTACTTTGTGCATGGACAGGAATGGCTTCAGCTGGCGGCCGAGCTTCCTGCAGGCCCGGCACTGCCACCCATTTCACAACCTGGCGCAGCAGCCTGGCACAACGCAGCAATGCTGCACAAGCATCTGCACGGTCCATGACGAACGACGGCACAAACGCCCCACAGCAGCATGCCGCAGCAGCAGTCCCTGCGTCACCCCACACCCCTCACCTACTGCCAGCTCGGTTGAGCGCCCACCCAGGTCAAACGCAAGGCACCAGCTGCTGCTGCTGCTGCTGCTGGCCAGGCTTGCGGTTGCACCCATGAACGCCAGATGCCCTTCCTCCTCACCTGCGCAAACACATGCCCATGCACTGATGTCGCATTACGCGTGCACAGTCAGGTGCATGCAATGGGGCTGCTTGCACAGGCGGCTTCAAGCACTGGCCAGTTGCACATGCCGCAACATAAAGTTCTGAGCATCCAGAAGACGCCATGTCGTACTCTTGACACATAGCCGTTTCTATGTCACCTAGACTCAACACAGGTTTACCAGGCGCATGGCTGTAGTGACATGCTGCAGAGTGGCTGCCGTTGTCAGCAATGCCCCAACAAGCCTCTGCAACTGACAAGAGCCTGATTGTTTAGCATCCATGTGAGCAGGCTGAAGCACAGTTGGCTTCCTGAAATGACAATTATCTGCTCCATGCTTCAAAAATCCAACAGCCCTTCAGCTGAGCAGCGCAAACCCAGCGCAGCTGCAGCAGGTGATGGTCACCTGACAGCACCTGCACTGGGCAGCCCAGAACCTCGGCAGCAGATTGCTGCAGCTGCTGCGCGTTGCGTGCATGCCTGACAGCAGCCGTGGCCACAGCAGCCAAGCCTAGCACGGTGTGCTTGTTCAGCACGGCACGGTACTCCTGCAGGACAGCCATGGTGGCTGCTGCCGTGGACACATCAAGCTCTTGTGCTGCTGCTGCTGCGGTGATGCTGCTGTCTCTGTTGCTGTTGGAGCCTTGGTGGGTGCAGGCGGAGCTGCACCAAGGAGGGTGTCCCTGCTGAGGCGGGCCTGCAAGCGCGCATCAATGGGTTAATACCCAAGCAACACACCTAAACGAACACGGCACTGGAACTCGTGTGCACACACAGCATGCCAGGGAGGCGCAAGCAGGCAGCACATGCAGCACCTGACCGTCTCCGTAGCATTTGTCATACAGTGGTACATGGGGTGCCAGCAGCTGATCTGAGGTGCGTATGTGTGCCATGTGTTTTTCTGAGCAGCCACATGCGGGGCGGCCTGTGTGCGGCACGCTCACCACATCAGCTTGACCAGCAGCATCGCTGAGCAGCAGGCGAGTCGAGTGCGACCCCAACTCGATGACAGCATACACGCCACGGCGCCCAGAGCTGCGGCCGTTCAGTGGTACCACAGCAGCTGCTGCGCCCACAGCAGCTGAAGGTGCAGCAGCTGCTGCCTCTGCAGCGGACAGTACTGCCTCCCACTCGCTCGCCTCGCTGCTGCTTGCGAGTGCAGGGTGTGGTGTATGTGTCGCTGCATTGCCAACACGTGCTAGGTCGTCTGCGTCATAGCCGTTGGTGTGGCGGTTCAATGCTGAGGTCCAGTCTTCAGACCAGCTGGTCATGCAGTGTGATGCCCTGCAGAAGTGCTGCTGCTGCTGCTGCTGTGGTCTGAGCTGCAACGGCTGCTGGCTTGTTTTGTATACGTGAACGCACGCACGAGGGGATCTACCTGGCAGCGTCCAGCCCGTGACGTCCCCCGATGGCACAAACCGCGCTAGCTGTGCTCGAGCAGCAAGGCGCATCGCCTCCGGGCAGAGACCTGCTGGTGATAAACGCCGATGATCACCTGCACGACACAGCACAGCGACACACTGCAAACCGTTTGCACCATGCACCAAGCTCTAGTCCAGGGTTCCGCGAAAGCTCTTCTCCAGTCGGTGTGTAAAGGGTTGCAGGAACACACACGTGGTAGCTACAGGGGGTATAACACATGTTACGAGCTACAACACACCGCGTACAGCCTATGAACTGGGGTGCCAGCAGATGGATACAGTGCTAATGTACAGGGCAGACACGGTGTGGTGGCACAACACATGGCATCACAACAGATACTACCGTACCAACAGCCGCATGCACGCAACCAGCTGCAGCCTGCCTGCAAGTACTGCTAGGATACTGCAAGTACTGCTAGGATCCTAAACCCTAACCCTAGCCTAGCCACAGCACCGCCAAGCCAGAACTAGCAGCAAGTAAGGTACGCTGCCCTGTTGCTGCCGAGCACTCACTCAGTGAGCTCCAGTGACTGGGGACCATGCATGCCATGTGGAACATGCGGCTCATCAGGTGCTCGAGCACAGTAAAAAACAAACACCATGCAGTATGTGATGGCATGCTGGGGCTTGCCAGGCCTGTCGAGCGCCAAGCTGTGAAGCTCATGGACGCCCATGAAGCGTGCCATGTTGGAGAGCAAGCGAAGGAAACACATGGGACAGGCCGCATGCTTGTGCATGCAGTGGCGTGCCTACGCCACGTGCGCAAACAGCCTATCCAAGCTTGACACAGCAGCAACTCGCCAACCTCCTGCACAGCCTCTCTGCAGCCTGCACATCACTGCAGCTGGCAGCATGTGGGCCATCACAGCCCAAGCCGTATGTCCTGCTCTTCTTGGTGACACAATCATTTGACACTGAACACAATGTGCAGTCGAAGCTACAAACACCATGCGCACCCGTCATGCCAGCTACCCACCTACAACTCCACTGCAGGACAACACACACACCCCATCCACCACACATCACACGGGTTCCTCAACAGCCCAAGTACACACATATCTCCAGTCAGAGCAGGGTGAGGCTGCAGTGGGCCACTCACTGTCGCGCACAACTCAAAACAGGAACACAGACCCCTACAGCTCCTGCGGCTGCGACGTCGCGCTGAGCAAGCTGCTGAGGGAGGGCTGCTTGCTGGCCGCAGAGACAAAGGTCGCCTGCTCCACATCCTCCTCCTCAGCTGCTGCTCCGGCGGCTCCTGCAAGCAGGGGTGCGGTAATTCGGCCCCACCCCCTCGGGGGAGCCCTGGCTGGCCACCCAGCTGGCCACCGCCATGCGCCGCGACAGCTGCTGGTGCTGCAGCACGGAGTGCGCGAGCGCTACAGCTGGGTCGCTGCCTGCTGGCTGCAGCATGACGGTGCGGTTGATCATCACCTGCGGTGCAGCGGTGTCGAGCAGGGCGGCATGGCAGCAGAAGAGTATGTCGCAGAGGAGTCAGAAGCAGCGAGAGGTTGTGAGGAGTGGCGTACCTCCAGCTGTCACGTCTTGCTGCGTTCAACTACTGCCAGGGAGCCATGAAGCGCTCAGCCGGGCTACGACTGTGGACCTGATGGGTGTGTGCGTGAAGCTGCCGATGCTGAACACACACATGGCATGCATGTTCCTTCGTTGTGTGGCTGCTGCTGCTGCTGCTGCTGCTGAACTAGCTTGCTGTGCTCCTGCCCGCCATGCAGGTTGCGCCATGGAGCGCGAGCCGCGCGCCCCGCCCTCACCAGGGCAAACATGAACCAGGTCATGAACACGCCCAGCACCTCGGCAGCGATCAGCGTTGGCACATGGTACGTCACGCCCGTGCCAGCGACCAGGAACCTGTGGCCGTCTGCCAGCTGGCACGCAAACACCGCCTTGACCACCAGGTAGCCACTCATGCCGACTCTGCCAGCGCAGTCAGGCCCACGCCCAGCCAGGAGAGCGCTGCTGGGATGCCCAGCAGCGGCAGCAGCACCAGGCAGCCCCGCAGGACGGTCAGCAGGACGATGTCCCCCAGGCCTGCTGCTATGTTGGTGTGGGGGTCGCCGGTCATCGGCAGCAGGGCACGCCCCAGAGGGCCCTCGTACGACATGAGGACCAGCCCTAGTGTGGCAACTGCAGGGTGGTTTGGTGCAAGGGTGCACGCGCGCGCGAACGCGCGTGGGCACGGCACTGAGCAGGCGCGACAACGGCAACCGCTATGTTGCCAGGCCAAACGACGGGTATGGATGCATAGCTGAGTCTAATGCAGAAAAAGGCCTTTGGGGACCAACTGAAACAGCCCAGTGCACATGCATGGTACCTGACAGTAGAGCATGCAACTGCAAGCTGTGCGCTCCTCACATTGCAGTGCCATGCCGAGAACATCAGCATGCGCTGCTCAGCCAGTGCACAGGTGCCTCAACTTGCTTATGGTCGCAGCCTGGCCTGTGCGCCTCACCCGCATCAAAAGAAATGCTGAGTGCCAGCGCAGCGGGCGCTACCGCATCCATTCTACTGTTGCGCTTTGATATGACGCCGCTCCAGCCGTGCAAGCCTTGTGCTTGTGGAGCTACTAGTCGGTACAACACGTCTGCAGCAGCAACTGCAGTTACGCCTACCAAGCTTGAGTGCTGCCGCAGGATGATGCAGGGTACTAATGCTGCTGTTGCTGGTCGTGCTGCTGTTGCTGCCCTGCTGGAGCCACCAAACACAGATCGAGCGTATGTGATGTGAGGTGTTGTCGATACTGTAACCCAGAAACACCGAGCAAGAGTTCACAGGACGACACTAGAGAAAAAACGACTTCACCACGTGGCAAAATAGCAAGCGTTCTGGCGGGTGACACGGTGGAAGATGTGTTGAGCAAGCGTCAGACTCAACGTACGTGATAGACATGCGTACGCGGTCTGCCGGCCTGTCACTCTGCAAGTATGACACATGTAGGACAAGCCCTATGAAGTGGCGGGCGCTGCAAAATCTTCAGTCAGCCTCCGTTGATCTACCGACAGTCTGCACGTGTTGGTTCATCTTATGAAGCGCAGCAACAGCGACGTGATTTGCCTGGCGTCCTGGTCAGCTTGCTACTGCTGCTGTTGTGACGCGGTTGCCGCTTTCGCCAGCAGTGTGCAACACGGCAGCGGCTCAGCTGCTGGCGTCACATGGTACAATTTCAAACAGCTCAGGCACCTGCAGGCCTGCTGCTGAGGCAGTTCCACACCAGCTCTGGAGGGGAGCAGCTGGACTTCCAGCTGCGAGGCAGGAGCCAGGCACCACCCTTCTGCTCCCTCACACTCTCTGCAGCAGCTGCCAACACCGTAAGTGCTCAACTAGCACATAAAACCATCAGTTAGTCGAGGCCAGCATTTGAAGCTTGCTGAGGGGACCTGCAGGCGCATGCAACAGGTGCTGGTTGGACATCACAGGCTCTGAGAGCTAGTGTGGTGTGGCTGGTCAATGCTATGTGGTGCAGCATTCACCATGCGCTTTCATACCACATGCAGCCGAATGGGCAGTAGCGCGACAAAACGCAAAGCTTGATTGTAACTGTTTTATTACTGTGATTGCAGGCTTCTGCCAACGGCTTGCAGCTGCTGCCGATTGGGTCCAACAGGGGTGAGCAGGCAGTGCGGACAGGGCTGCCAGCCTTACTTGCACTAGCACAAGTGCAGTTGAAACCATGTGACAAATCCGCATGCAGCAGCCGCAGTAGCTCCCAGATGCATCCTTCAGCACAGCACACTCAACTCCGGCCAGCGTGTGTGGAGCTGCCCCTACTGCGGTGGAGCACCTGCTCTGCTTCATGTGGAGCGCAACAAGGCGAATGCTTTGCAGCATGTCCGAGTTGATTTGCGGTGGCATGGCCCAACTCAGGCAAGCATAATATTCTTGGAGCCTCAATTATATGGTCTTGGTGATTGATCAGGTGCGGCTTTCGTGTCTGTGCGCTGCAGGTGGCAAGCAGCAGCAGTTTGCGTGGGATGGCGACAACGTGATCGCCATCAACAAGGAACTCCTGGATGAGGGCTACACAGCAGCAGGTGAGGCGTAGTCGTAACAGAAGCAGCACTAGCAGTGACACCAGCAACAGCTGAAGGCAGCAGCAGCGGCAGCGGCAGCGGCAGCGGCAGCGGCAGCGGCGGCAGCAGGTGAAGCATGAAGAAGTAACCGGTCCTTGCTTATGAAGCTGCACAGTCACAGAACAGGGTTTAACCTGCATGTGGGCATAGCGTTTCACAGCCGGTGCTGCAGCAGCAGCAGCAGCAGCAGCCGGCACCACAGGCGGGAAGTTGGCGGCCACCATCAACATGGCGTTGCAACGGAACGTGGCCACAGGCCAGCCAATCCCTGCAGCAGGAGCAGCAGCACCAGCTGATGCTTGCAGCAGCAGTGCCATCAGCATCCCCATGTCAGCAGCAGCATACACCCCCGCAACTTGTCCGTACGTTATAATGACCAGGGGCTGCTGCAATGATCGGCTGCAACTGAGTTCCGGCAGCCTTCCATTTATCAGTGCGGCGGGCATGCGGGCCGTGCATCTCACGCTGAGCCGTGCTGCTGCTGCTGCTGCTCCCGCTGCTGCTGTTGCCAGGCCGGCTGCATGACAGCATCAGCCGCATGCAGGAGCGTGTGCGCAGCTCGTTCATCCCCCGCAAGGAGGATGTGACCGAGGACTACTGGGAGTGGCTCAAGTGGCGCTGCTGCCAGGTGCGGTGGCGCGTAGACGCAACGCAACTGCATGCGCTGTGGTGGCTGTGTGTGTTGGCCATGATCAGCAGCACGGCGGGCGGCTGCGAATGTTCGTCGGCAGCGCAGGGCACAGGGGTGGGCGGGTTTAGTGTATTGGCTGCCTCAGAAGGCGCAGGGAGAGGGGCTGTTGAGTGGGGCGCTGCCAGGTACGGTTGGCGGCTGACTGGTGAGTGATCTGCACTGCATGCGATGCAGCTTGCGGTGGGTGGGCACTGGCTGCGGGTGCCTGCATGGCGGGTGCCTCTGTCGCCTCTTGCTGAGCAGTGAAGTGACTGGACCTGGCACCGTCTGTATCTCCCGGTTCGCTGCGCTGGGTTCGCGCACGTGCAGCGCTTCTTCAGCGCCGTGCTGCAGAACTTTGCCACGCAGTCGCTGCTGATGGCTGTGGGGGTGGGCGCGCGCAAGGCGCTGGCGGCCAGCGCAGCCATCAACTGGATGCTCAAGGACGGCATGAACAGGCTGGTGCGCATGGGCGTGGCCACGCAGTTCGGCGACAGCTTCGACTCGGACCTGAAGGTGAGCAAGGAGCGCTACCACCTCAATCACAGCCTGTCATGATGGCATAGCCGCACTAGGGTAGACTGCCTCCATGCAGGGATGGCGACGCATGTGCACACGCACACACTTGGCGGCAGATGGTAGTGGCTTCATACGATCTAGTGCCTCAACTGGCGTAAGCTGGTCACACTGCCAGGGTACACGACATCCTTGCATCTCATGCCCTGTCGGCCATGACTGGCAGGCAGGCGTGGCACAGGACAAACAGCCTCGGTGTGACCTGATGTGCTGCCCTGCCACTGAAACGGGCATTGCTGCTTCTTGCTGCTTCCTCCGCCGGTGCGCCTTTCCTCCTGCTGCATGCAGCGCTTCCGCTTCACGACGTCCCTGCTGTACACGGCGTGCGTGTCCTGCGAGTTCCTCACGCCCCGCTTCCCCAGCCACTTCCTGCTGCTCACGGCAGTGTCCAACGTGGGGCGTGCGGTGGGCCTGACGACTTTCGTCAGCACACAGCCCGCCTTCCAGCAGGCGCTGTGCGCCAGCGGCAACATGGCCGACCTGGCCTCAAAAACACAGGTGCGGCAAGCTACACCAGAGCCTCTGTCGCCTACATAATTTTTAGGCAGGGTCTTACGAAAGTGTCCACACGTATCAGTGGATAGGTGTTGCCGGTGAAGCTCATTTTCAGCGTTTTCAGGGTGCTGCACGGTCTGCCTCTGCCGTTCGCCGGGGCGGCATCCCTGGTGGTGGACATGGCCGTCATCGGCAGCCTGGGCACAAGGTCGTCTGAGCAGCAACGTCAAGCTGCAAACCCAGTTTAGTGCGTCATGCTGTTCCACTCTCACACCGCATCTGTTGCCGTGGTGCCCCGCCTCCCGCAGGCCAGCACATGGTCATGGACACGCTCGCGCTGGCCGTCTCCGCCACCGCCAACTACGTGCTGCGCCACCAGGAGAGCCGCCGGATGCTGCTGCCGCTGGTGGCGTTCCCGCTGTGCGGCGTGGCTGACCTGTTCTGCATCTACCACGAGCTCAAAGCGGTGCAGCTGCGCAGCCTGAACCGGGAGCGAGCAGAGATGGTGGCTGAGCACTGGTTGAGCCAAGGCAGGGTGAGGCTCTTTCAGTTTTTTCCGGCTCCGGCGTGCACGACGCCAGCAGATGCCAGTTCATAATACTGTGCAGTAGGCGATTGATACAGTTGTGTTCAGGGCTCGTGCATGTTGGTACGGTGTGTGCTGGCAGCTTTGGTGCAGCAGTTGCTCGTGCAGTCAGGCGAATTGCTTGTTGCTGCCGCCAAGCACCCCACACATGCTCCCCGCCTAAAGACTCAGGGTTGCACTGTCTTCTGTGCTGCTGCTGCTGCTGCTGCTGCTGCTGCCAGGTGCCCAGCTTCAAGGACATCAGCAGCAACGAGTCGCTGCTGGGCACCCCCAACATAGCAGACAACTGCTGCCAATGCGCATCCTGCCGCTGGAGCAGACGGTGTGCAGCCCGCAGCACCTGCAGGGCCTGCTGGGGGCGTACAAGGGCAGCAAGTACCTGCTGGCGCTGCAGCCGGCACAGAGCATACCCTGGTGGAACATGCAGGTGGGGACACGCCTGGTGCAGGGACAAATGCAGAGGCTCTGCTGCGCTGAGTTCCACAGCAGATGCATCTGAACGTGCTCACAAGGGCAGCAAGCACTTGGTGGCGTTGCAGCCCGTGCAGAGCATACTCTGGTGCCGCGTACAAGTGCGGTGAACATGTTCACGAATGTCTCCTGACCATGTTTGCGTGCTGCGGAGCGCTGCCTCCTGTGGACGAGGTGGTGACTCAGGTGTGGAGCATTGTGCTGCTTATCCTACACACACCATTGAATGGTTACTCATGGCTGCGCTTCTGCTGCGCTGCGTGCTGTGCGGATGTACTGCCTACAGGAGCGCTGCCTGGGGCAGTACAAGTCCGTCCAGCACATTGCGGTCTGCCTGCAAAGCGGCGCCAAGCCGCGCGACATCTTCACAGCAGTACTAGAAGCAGCCTACATGCGGCGACAGCTGCAGCAGGAGGTCCGCGAGCAGCAGCAACAACAGCAGCTAGACCAGCAGCAACACGTGTTGAACGCCAGCAGCAGCAGCAGTGAGGGCAGCAGACAGCCGCAGCAGCTGCAGGTGCAGCCGCTGCATGTTGACTCTGATGCTGTGGTGTGCAGCAGCAGGCTGCGCAAGCAGGCGCGCTCGCGTGCAGAGGCAAATGTGGACAGGTTCATGCGCGAGCTGACTGCAGGGGGCTGGCAGGTGCGGCCTTTCCTGCTGTCCACTACTGAGAAGAGCGGCTTCGTCAAGTATTGAGCAGCAGCAGCAGCAGCAACAGCGGCGGCAGGAGCTGTGGCAGCAGCGTGCTTCGGGTCCTGGTCTGTTGGCTGTTGGTCACCATCAGCCTTCCCCTTGTCACATGTACACCATGTGGTTAGTTCTACCACACATTTCCAGCAGCGCTGGTGGCAAGTACATGCTGCAGTAGTGGCCGCACAATTGTTTGCACGGTCTCAGCGTATGAGAGCATTGCAGAGTCGCACTGGTCACAGCATACCTGGCTGCTGCAATAGTGCGACGCGAGTGGTGCCACTTCCTGGCCTGGACAGGCATGCTTCAGTGCTGCGTGCCTGCCTTACGCGATCAATGTACTGCCACACACATGCCCAGGTAACCTCCAGAGGTTATTCAGCTCCCAGTAGTAGTCGGACCTGGCGCTGCTTGGGTATGTTGTGTTGCTTGGCTGTTGGTGTCTCATTGCCTGTGTTGCGAGCTGATTGTGATGTGCAATGAGTGGTTTCTGGGGTGCTGTGCTTGCGTAGTTGCAGGGAAGTGCCGCAGAGGCATCGCACATAATCTGTCAACGTTCACACTTGTTTGTGTGGCATTTGTGTGGCATGTTGCGCTGGCAGTGCCTAGGTGCATGCAAAGACCATGGGCAGCATGCAGCATGTAGGCGTGCGCTGCCACAAGTATGCACCCCTGCCTTCCTCCCATGGCCAGCGTCCGCAAAACATGCATGGCACCACCATACCAAACAACAGGGACACGCCATCAAAATGCAGCATGTGTTGCCTGCCACGGCTGTGCCCAGCAGCCCACGAGGGTGTGCACGGAGGCCGGAGGCACGCACCGTGGTTTTGCTGCATCGCCTGCCTTGCAGATCAGAAGTGCAGCCCGCAACACTTGCCGCAGTCGCATGTGCGACGCATGAGCACATCCTGCAGTCTTGCTTGAGTGTGGTGGAGTGCGTGAGGTTCTTTCAACGGATTGTATGGCACCATGCCGTCTTCATTTCCACCTGCCTGTTGCAGCAGTGCCAGTGGGTGTGGGCATGCAGGCTGCAGCTGCCTTGCAGCTCCCCGTCTGACATGTAGTCACCTGTCTCATGCCCCGCTGAGCTTGGTTCTGACTTGAGGTCGCTCCATGTTGCAGCATAACGGCAACACTCTTGTTTGCATACCGGGTGCAGCCTGCGGGCTTGCGGGTCAAGTAGCTGTATGCTCGCAAATATATAGTATGACTCATGACTTAGATAGGGTGCTCAAGGATACCTGCATGTGGACACGCACTGCATGGCGTCTTATCATGTTCTATGTGTATACATCAAGCAGCGAATAGCAAGACGGGTCGAGTGGTAAGCTAGTTGATGCTGCACACTAAGCAGTTGGCACCTGCGTGCTGCACACAGGTGGCACATGACGTCACATGTGAAGATGTGTGGGCACTGGTGTAGACAATATGACACGCTGATGTGGTGTCAGTCCTGGGCGTGATCGCTGCAGTAGGCCGCCTTACAACATCAGGTACTTGCTGACGCTGTTGCCACGTCTTTTGCCTAAACAGATGAACAGCAGCCTTGCATGCAGCAGACAGCCAGGCCACCAACTCCATTACAGCAGCACTTCCCTGCACAGTACAATGTCGTTTCACTGTCAACGATAGCTACAAAGTAAGTAACATTAACATGAAGTGCAGTGGGACGCGTCCGACAGATCTGGCCAAGAGATGCCGAACTTCACCTGTGCCATGTCTGCTGAGGTGAGTAGTGCAAGGGCATGAGCGTCGATGCATAAACTTTTGTACGGGCGTCTGATACTTGCCGGAACAACGCAGCCGAATTTAGCGCACTCTGCATGTCACAGCCTGGCCTGCTGCTACTGCTGCGGTGACAGGAGTCCTATCCTCCCTAGAGCGTGGCCAAGGACATACAGACAGCAGCAATCAGGGTCACAACGATTCAGACACACACAGTGCGCAGCATCAGCGGCACAGCCTGCAACTCCAGCACCGCAGCCGCACCCGGTGCTGCGCTGGTTCAAGTGGCTTCCTGACAAGCAGGCAGGGCGACTTGTGACAGACGCATGGGCGCTGCTGTACTCAAACATCTGGGCGGTAGTGGCCATCTACCTGGCCAAGGATGCGGCAGCGTTTCTGCTGCACCGGCTCGCTCATCGGCTCACCAACCATAGTGAGTCTGCCACTCACAGCGCCAGCCGTCATCACAGCACTGGGCATCAGCTGTAGCTGCAGGATCGGTATGTGTGCTTGGCATTCACAGCACAATTACAGCCCACGGTGCTTTTCAATACTTGCATGTGCTGTGCTGTAGCAGCGTCTTGGCAGCCACACACAGCTCCAAGGTTGTTGGCTGGCTTGCAGGACAGTTAGGTGTTGTGGCAGTTGAGCTGCGTCAGCTGCCCTTTGCACATGCAGTAGCTGCAGCTTGTATTGTTGCCATGGCTCTTGACTGGCTTGTACTGCATCAAGCCAACTGATTGGTGCATGCATTGCAGTTGCTGAGGGGCTGTTTGGCATCCCCGTCAGCACAATGGGCAACCCCTGGTGGATCGTGGCTGATGCAAAGTTCATGGAGGGCAACATCGGTGGGCACACTGGCAGGGCAGGCGGCATGGCAGCAGCAGGTGCAGCAGCAGCGGCAGCTTGCGACATGCTGAAAAACCAATGGTTTTGCATGCACTTTAAGACACCAAGGGGCCGAAACCTGCTGCATAGGCTGGTATGCTTGCACAACCCATGGTCTGGCAGTGATGCAAGCAGTACATGCGGCCGCAGCTGCGGGGCAGCCAGGTACTTGGTGGGCCAGACGTGCAGCAGCCGCATGCCCATCGAGCCGCATCTACAACAGGTTCCACAGCACTTGATGTTCAAGCGCTGTTTCATTGACATCAATCTGCGAGTATCGAGCACCACTACTTTGCACTGCCTGCTGTGACTCTGCAGGCTATCAGGTGCTCGTGGGCTGCTTCTTCCTGCTGTGCCTCCCCGTCAACATCTTGTTCAACACTGCAGCGTTTAGCACAGCAGCGCTGGTGTGCACCACGCGCCGCGCCACAGCCAGCAGCGCGCCGGCGGTGCCCAGTGCATCCTTCATAGGCCAGGGCAGCGGCAAAGTGGGGCTGGCTGAATGCAGGTCAACAACCAGCAGCATGGATGGAGGCGATGCGCCCATCAGCAGCAGCAGCAGCAGCAGCAGCGGCAGCAGCAGTAGTGCAGCTCTAGCCAGTAGTCCTGCAAGCAGCAGCAGCAGCAGCAGCAGTGGCAGCAGCAGCGCAGTTGGTGCTACTGGGTTAGTAAGATTCAGGGGCCCTGGTGTACTCAGCTTCAGGAAAACAAGCTCCAGCAGCAGCAGCAGCAGAAGCAGCAGCAGCAGTAGCAAATCCAAGCGCAGTCTTAGAAAGCAGGCAAGCAGCAGCTCGCTGCGGCCGCCAGCAGCAGCGCCAGCAGTTCCCTGGCTAGCCACTGCGCAGCAGCCGCTGTGGCAGCAGCTGCCTCCCCCGCTGGGCGTGAAGCCTAGCCGTGCAATGGTGAGGGAGGTGTGGGTGAAGCAGGTGCAGAGCAGGCTGCGGCAGCTCTGGGAGGTCGACATCCGCTCCAATGTGTGGTCGCTGCCGCTACAGGCAGCATGCTTGGCGGTGCTGCCTGTGTTTTGGGCGTTTCCGCGGCTGCTGGGCGTGCAGCTGTCACTGCCGGCAGCTGTGCTTGGCGGTGCGCAGGGGAGCGAGGCACTGCAGCGCTCACGGCAGCTGATGGAAGGGTTCAGGAGCAGCTATGCGTGGCCGTATGCGTGGCTGATTGTAGCTGGACGCATGCTGGAGTTGGTGCGGGAGCTGGCGCTAGTGTCGATGCCTGTGCGGTGGTGGACGGATGTGATAGAGGTGCCGCTGGTCGCGACGGCAGTGTTTGCGGCTGCGCGGGTGCTGCTGCTGCGCCTGCAGGACTTGCTGCCACTGGCTGCATACATGCAGCGCACGGCACAGGCTGCGGCGGGGAGTGCAGCGCAGCAGCCTGGCAGCGGGAAGGCGTAATTGCATCAGCGGCGTTGTTGGCAGCATATGCGTGCTTACACTACTGGATGCGTGCAGCCAGCTGACTGTATGTTTGAAACATGGGACTTGTGAATATTTCATTTACTGTACAAAGCTCATGTAACATACTCAGGCATATGCCTGCATGCTTGTCCTGTGCACATCAGAGCCCAGGAGCCGTTAAATCCTTTCTTTTGCAACACAACCGTGATGTGGTTGTACATTGTGCTGTGATGTGGTGCTGACTAGCACAGCACATGCGGCTTTGTGCAAGGCGCAGCCACACATGCAGAGTGCACGGCAGCTCAGGGCGATGATCAAGGTGGTGAGGTGCACCTTGTGACACATACTCAACCCCTTAATCCTGAGCTGTGGGATGCAGCATTGCAACAGCTGCGTCTACCTCCCCTCTCTCCAGGGGGGGGGACTGCTGCTGCTGCATGTTGATGTGGCAGCAGCTGCTCAGCCATGTGTGTCGTCACTTTACATGCTTAGCAGAATTGCTTGCATGCACTGGTGATGACTGCTGGCGTGGCACGCCAGTGGCTAGGCACTGCAGGATGGCAGCAGCGCTGCGTCTTACTGCTGCTGTGCGTGGGTTGCTGCCTGTCTACATGGAGCACGCCAGCAGCGATGGATTACAGATTGTGTTCTTATACGGAATACAATGACTGGCATGTTGCTCTTGGTGGGCTTGCTGTGCAAGATGCTGCAAACTCTATGCACGGACCAGAAGCATGGCATCCGCACCGAGTGACACAGCAATACTGTACATAATTCAAACACATTTATATCATAAGCGCAGCTCGATCTGCGCTGGCAGAAAGTGCCGGCCGTTTCTGCTGCGACAGAAATCGCAGGCAATAACAGCACACATGGCTGCATGCATGCTCCCAAAAATTAGTGAATATGGCAAGAGTTTATACACGCGCGAATAATGGCAAAAGCAGCAACCTCCGAAGCTGCGCCGCAGGTGTGCTGCGCAGGTGGCTACTGTGTGACTCCTGCAACCAGCCAGCCACGATGCTTGAAACCGCGTAAAAAAAAGGTTTTTTGCCTGCTAGCACCAGGTATTAACATGCAATCCGCAGCCAACGCGTCCCCCTGTGCATGGTCGTCATTGTGAAGCACTTGCATGCAGCATGACAGAGGGCCGCAGCTGTTGCTACGAGACAGCAACACACATATCATACAATTCACTTACAAACAACCATGATGTTGCATTGCCAGCGATGCAGAGTCGCTCCTCGAACAACAGCAACGTTGGTATGCATATGCTGCTGCTGCTGTTGCTGCTGCTGCTACAACTGCTGCTGCTGCCGCTGCGGCAGATAACAGTGGTGTTCAACATCTGGCCCGGCTGGTTGACGAAGCCACGGTGACCAAATAGTGGTAGCACGCCATGCGTTGGGGCTGGGTAGCTGGGGCAGCTACGTAGTGTCATCATCATCATATTACCCATTTAAGCCATAGCATCAGCGCCATCGGCCCCTACGTAGTGTGTAATCAGCAGAGGTTGCCAACCCCCACACATCTGACCATCATGGAATGAGCGATAATGCTATTATATCGAAGCCCATCTAACATACTCAGGCATGCTTGTCCTCTGCACACAGCTGCTTGAGGTACGATGTTGTGCATTTACCTGGAGCCCAGGAGCCGTTATTTACTCGTTCTATTATAACAACCATGATGTTAAAAGGAACAGCAGCATGATGCGGTGTTGTGATGTGGTGCTGACTAGCGCAGCACATGCGGCTTTGTGCAAGGCGCAGCCACACATGCACGGTGCACGGCATCCAAGGGCGATGATCAAGGTGATGAGGTGCACCCTGTGACACTGCATGCTTGCTTGCCTTTTGCTGCTGCGTTGGAGTGCTTCCTCTTGACATACTGAAACCCTTGATCCTGAGCTGGTGGGATGCAGCATGGCAACAGCTACATGCTCTCTCCATATGGAACTGCTGCTGCGTACATGCCCATGCATGGATGGAACTGCTGCTGTCAAATGATGGTGTGGCGGCAGCTGCTCAGCCATGTGTGTCGTCACTGCACATGCCGTTTAATCCTGGTTCATTTACATGCTTAGCAGGATCCATTGCATGCACTGGTGATGTAAAAAACGGATGTAACGGCTCCTGATGTCTGCTGGCGTGGCTCGGCACTGCAGCAGCCTCAGAGGTTGCTGCTCCTGCTGGTAACGCATTATTGAACTTGTGCCATAACAGCAGCTGCAAAACCTGGATAGCCTGCTCTGGTAGACGTCACATTGCCCAGTCAGGAATAGCAGCACTCTAACGCAGTGAACTCTGCACCTGGTGGCCCTGCTGGTCGTGTACCGGTCGCGTCCACCTGGTACCTTCAAGTTGGCCAGGCAGTGCACGCATGCAGTGCCACTTTGAATGTCATATCCATGCCTATCCAGCTAGCACTTCAGCCCTGAGCAGGTCAGCATGTGCTGGCAGACTTGCAGTGTTGCTGGTGTTCAACATAACGTTGTCATGCAATGCCCATGATGGGCAATGGTTGACGTTGCGGTGGTGTGACAAAAGCCTAAGTATATCTTGCAGAATGGCTTTCATAGCGCCGTCAAGGACCTGTTGGCACGGCCACGGTTGTCAGGCTGACAGTTTGGCATGTGCTGGTCATGTTTAGGTCTGAAGTCTGACATTTTGTTCAGCATATTTCCACCACGGTACAGTCGTGCCTTTCACCTTTTACTGCAGCGTGGAACCCCTCAAGTACACTGCTTGCTTGTCCGCAGGCGTTGGGTGTTGTCCCCGGCCCGTGTGGCTGCTGCAAAGTACAGCCAACGCTCACTGTTGCAGGCAGTATTAGGAAAAATACCCTATCGCTATGGCATCAACAAACAATGCGTTTAGGGGCATGGATGGAGCGGATGCGCTCTTCAAGTCTAAAGCAGAGCTTAAGGCCGAGAAGGCAGCTGCAAAGGAGAAGAAGAAGCTCGAGAAATCCAAGGTGAGTTCGCTTGTAACCTTTCATTGCCATGAGGTTGCCGTGCTAGCCACTAGTTGCCAAAAGCAAGGCGCCAAGCAGCACACACAGTTGCAGCTCCGTGGCAGCACCTGTGGGCTCCTGTACAGTGCAGTTGTCCCTGTACAGTGCAGTTGTCCCGATCTTGATTACTGCAACGTTATAAAATGGCAGCAGCGACGTTTGCTGCAGTCCATTCATGCGCTGCTGCACCTAACTGCCACTATCAGGCTAGCAGCTGCCTAGCTTTATTGCTGCAATAGCCTGTATCTGTGCTCCTGCTGCTGTTGCTGTTGCAGAGCTCTGGCAGTGTGAAGAGCCTGGCCAAGTCTGTCAGCGAGGTGTCACTTAATGGCGGCAGGCCGTCTGATGTGGGAGTGAATGAATCCCCACGCACTGTCACAGGTGTGCATGGAGCATTGCTAGAGTTGCGGCAGCACGCGTCAGCCGCTTCACAGGTGTTGGCGCCATGCCAGCAGCCAGCAGCAGCAGCATGCCGTTGGGCTTATCTGCGCATCAAGACGGCAGGTACCCTTGCCAAAACAGCAATGGCATCATGGTTGTAGTGCGCTGCCGCTCACTGTCAGGCTAGCCCTGCAAGCGTCGACTGGTAGCAGCAGTGGTGGATTGGTTGCTGCAGGCAGCGTTTTTTAGTTGCCGTTGCACGCACAGCAGCTAGCACCAGTCAGCACTGTGACACAGTGTGACCTGGACCATCGTCAGTGCATATGTGTGTGCTTGAACGCTGCCACAAGCAGCATATCCTTGCCTTCCACTTCCCAGCAGCCATTTGAAGGGTCACTTTTGACGGTCGCCTCCTCATCTACTTGTCTTGCTGGCTACTGATACGTCTTGTAGCCAACAATGTAATCATGTAAACTTGAACACTCATGTTACTTCTGACTGCTCTCCCTGACATCATGCACAGGTGTCCTGGCTTCCCGCCCAACTGCGCGTGACATCAAGATCGAAGCCTTTTCGCTGGGCATCTGCGGAAACGAGCTCATCCAGGACTGCAGCATCGAGCTGACCATCGGCCGCCGCTATGGCCTCATTGGCCAAAATGGCTGCGGAAAGAGTTTGTTCCTGCAGGTGGGTGGCCAGGCATCCAGCCTCTGCGTTGAACTGTGGAATGTCACCAGGCTGCTTAAAACAGCTGCAGCAGTGCTGGGTTGAGTGAGTGCATGTGCCAGGGCGGCGTTTGCAGTATGCGCATCCGCTGCTGTACGTCAGAGACTGCTGGCAGCAGCAAGGCGGCGGGCACAGTGCGCTGGGTACAGCTGGGTGTGGCTGCTGCGTGCGACAGCGCATTGCAGCGATCGTCCTGCAGCCTTGCTGGCAGAGTTGCAAACCAGCATGGCGTGGTGGCTGGGTGCACAGTGTTTGCGGCGAGCTGGGCGCCTGACGGCGGCTGGCCAAGTGATGCAGCAGCAGGGGCGGCAGAAGCAGTGGCGGCAGACCGTCACCAGTTGCACCGCTGCCAGTTGCACCGCTGCCGCAACAGCTGCGATGCTGCCCAGCAGCAGCCGCCTTGTAGGAGCACTGTTGCATTGGGCTCAAAGCCTTTTGTTTTGCAGCACCACATGCCGTGCAAAGGCCAGACTCAGTAGCAGGCTACCAGCAACGCACGTAGCAGCGTGCAGCTGCCGCTGCCTTGCCATCTGACAGCATGACGCCGTGCGTATTGTTGTGTGCACACCTGATGTTGATCTGCGCTTGTTGCAGGCGCTGGCCAACCGTGAGGTGCCCATCCCGGACCACCTGGACATCTACCACCTGCACCAGGAGGCCGAGCCCAGCGACCGCACAGCGCTGGAGGCGGTCATCGACCACATCAGGGAGGAGATGGAGCGGCTGCATGCACAGGTGAGCGCGGCAGCAGCAGCAGCAGCAGCAGCAGCACGAGAATCAGCTGGCGGCGACAGCTGGCAGCAGCAGCACCAGCAGCAGCAGCAGCGTGAAGGATGGCAGGTGCACTCGTTGGCTGTGTAGCAACCACCTGCTTGCTCGAACGTCCTGTGGCATGACTTCATTGCATCAACTTACATTGACGGCCACTGCCTCAGCATTGCTGTCTCGTAGCAGGAGGCTGCAAGTTTTTGGTGCGCGTCAGTCACGGGGCCATCACCAAGTTGCGCGGCAGCTGCAGCAAAGGCTCCTCTGTTAGTAGCACGTTGTATGTGTTGATCTTCTTGTTGTTTGCAGGGTCAGGGCATTATGTGTGTGAGCATGACCCTGGTTCTGGGTCTTAGATTCGCCGTGTTTGGCCGGCTCAACGCTAGTCCCCTGTCTCCAGCTGCTCGCTGCAATTGCCGTTGCCGTCGCCGGCCCTTGCAGGAGGAGTCAATCATGAGGAGCACGGCCCCAGCGACGAGCGCCTGGAAGCCATCTACGACAGGCTGGACGAACTGGACCCCAACACCTTTGAGAGCAGGGCGGCGGAGCTGCTGCACGGCCTGGGCTTCTCGCGCGTGATGATGGAGCGCAAGACCAAGGACATGAGCGGTGCGCCGTGGCGGCGGTTTGAATGCAGTGGGCAGCTCAACAACAGCTCTTTTTACTGCAATTTTTTTGGATGTTTTTTGCTTGATGAAGCAGCGCACAATGAGTTGAGCAGCAAGGGCAGTCTGTGGATGGTGCGGTGATGGCGGCATGCAAGCAGTTGCAAGTGCAGAGCATTGAGCAACCTACGAGACAGGCAAGCCGTGCAGGGAAGCGGAAGCAGCTTCAGCAGCAGCTGTAGGAGCTGCAGCAATTGCCATGCATGGCTCACAAAGTAGTGCGTTGCTCCCGTCTGCGCAGTATGATGGGGCGCAGGACTCGGCGCAGTGCGCTGATGCCAGCATTGGAGGTGTGTCACTGCAAGTGACCTGCTCACATGCAAACCCTGGCCGGCTGGCGTTGCTGCGCTGCTGCAGGTGGCTGGCGCATGCGCGTCGCGCTGGCACGCGCGCTGTTTGCCGCCCCCACCCTGCTGCTGCTGGATGAGCCCACCAACCACCTGGACCTGGAGGCGTGCGTGTGGCTGGAGGAGTACCTGAAGACGTACAACAAGTGCCTGGTGCTGGTCAGCCACAGGTGCGGTTGGCCAAGTACCGTTTGTCAAACGCTGGCCATGCGACAGCCGGTTCTCAAGTGTCTGAAGCCATGCAGCAGCTGCTTGGCACTGGGGCCGGCCGCACATCCAGCAGGCAGCAGCTGTTGTGAAGCCACGAAAGTCACAGGAAGAGAGCATTGCTCACAGGGCCTCAGAGCTGCAGAGTGGGGGCAAGATCAGGCATGGTCATCCGTGGTGTGGGCGTGCTTACTCATGCACTGTTGGTGTGCCAGCGCACTCCTGGGAGCAGAACATCAGACACACCGGCTGCATGTCGCTGTGGGTCACTTCTGGCTTCTACTGCGTTGTCTTGCATCCTCACTACATCACTTCAAAGCGCTTGCACCCAATCTCTTGTGCACTCTGCACCCTGTTGCCCCTTTGCAGTCAGGACTTCCTCAACGGTGTGTGCACACACATCATCTGGCTGACACAGCGCAGGCTCACTTACTACACCGGTGAGTGGTGTGGTCATGCGGCTGCTGTGGAGTTGGTCGCTCCTCTGCCGCGCACCTGCAAATGCAATCAAGCTCTATCTGTGAGCAGATCTGTTTGTTTCCTCTCGCTGTCGCATGCATGCTAGCAAGTATGGCGCCTGCATGGTGTTTCTTGCGGCTGTTTGTTTAGTGTTCTTCAATGCGTTCTTGAACGCTTGGCGGGTGTCCTGCAGGCAATTACGACACCTTCATGAAGACTGTGGCTGAGAACGAGATCGTGCAGATGAAGAAGTACCAGAAGGAGCAGGAGGACATCAAGCACATCAAGGAGTTCATCGCAAGCTGCGGTGAGTACCAGTGCTTAACAAATGCGCACACGCACCGCGTGGTGAGGTGTGCTGCAGTTTGACAAGTAGGCCCATCAAGCAGTTGATCATCAGCTGCGGTGATTCCAGCTACTGCACACAGTCACTGCGTGAGCAGGTACTCCGACGATAGGCAAGCAGGCACATGAAGGAGTTTCAATTGCCAGCTGCTACGCATCGTATGGCATTGTAGTATTCACATCCCGCCTTTCAGTGGTGGCTGTCCCGCAGTTGCGCTGTCCGCCGCATGCTCTGCGGCTCCCATTAGTGAGTAACTTGTCTGATCCTGCTGCATCGCTGGTTGTGCTGCATCTTGTTCTGCTGCCGTGCAGGAACCTACGCCAACCTTGTGAAGCAGGCCAAGTCGAAGCAGAAGATCCTGGACAAGATGGTGGAGGCGGCCTCACGCAGCCGGTGCAGAAGGAGCACACATTTGAGTTCCAGTTCCCAGGTGCGCACGCTACTGATGATCCACGGCCATGCGCCTACTAACGAGCAGCTGTCGCCCATGCACACATGCATGCATTGGTATTGTGAACAAGCACGCTCTGGCATCTTGGACGCTATGGTCTCCTGCATGCTTCCATGTTGAGCACCCACCCTCGCTCTTTCCACGGATGCACACTCCGCTTTGCACCTGGCTGAGCCCCTGCACCCGCTGCTGCACTGCCTGCATCCGCAGACTGCGACAAGCTGCCTCCTCCAGTGCTGCCGTTCCAGAATGTGTCGTTCAGCTACAGCGGCAACGCTGAGGGCATGCTGTACAAGAACCTGGAGTTTGGCATCGACTGCGACAGCAGGATAGCGCTGGTGGGGCCAAACGGAGCAGGTGGGCACGGACTGGGCCTAGGCAACAGTCATGGTGGACCTGGGTAGCCGGATAGGTTGCTGGCAGGTTACCACATTGACTGCTGACACATGCATGGTGGGGCCGTCAGAGGCAGGGTGTTCCAAGTCAGCTGCCACTGAGCAGCAGTGGAGTGGAGGTTGGTCACCGACCTGCTGGAGACTGCCCCTGTTTTTCTCCAGCTCTGTTGAAGCTCTGTCGCAACAGCCCGCTGCGCAGCGCATCTGGGCGCCTGCATGGCCTGGTGTCAAGGTATGTCGCTTCTTCCTGTGTGATGTTGTGCTGCTAACGTGCTGCTGCTGCTGCTGCTGCGCTGCTGCTGCTGCGTTGTTTGTTGCAGGCAAGAGTACGCTGCTGAAGCTGATGCTGGGCGACCTGGAGCCACAGTGGGCACTGTCACACGACACACGTGAGTGGCGGCTGCTGCAGCAACACCGCTGGCCCTGCTGTCTGCGCAGGGCCCATCAAACTATGATTTCATCAAGCGTCATGTGGCTCTCATGGCAGCAGCACGGGCCGCCCCTCCTGCTGGTTTGCGCGTGGGCTGACCAAACCAGCCGAGTGCAGCAGCGCACGGCTTGCACTGCATCGTTCCTGGGGCGGTGTGCGTCTGCACCGTCAGCACCTCACGCGTGCTGTGCTGTGCTGTGCTGTGCTGCCGCTGCTGCAGCCACCTGAGCATCGGGCGCTACCACCAGCACTCACCGACGCGCTGGACAACAGCATGAGCCCACTGGAGTTCTTCGCCTTCACCTACCCCAACACGCCCACCTTCAAGCGCGAGACCGACGAGTGGAGGGCCTACCTGGGCAGGTGCGCGCCGCGCGTGGCGCCGCGGCATGCACATCGGCTGCATCTCAGCCGCAGGGATGCGCATGTGGTGGAGATGTGTGCATGTGTGAGATTGTTGAAGTGGGATGTGAGGCAAGCCTTGGTGGTTTGAAGTGTGTAAATCACTGTATCTGACACGGGCATTGCTGCTGCTGCTGCTGCTGCCGTGTGCAGGTATGGTATAACTGGCCGGCTGCAGACCTGCAAGATTGGCATGCTGTCAGAAGGCCAGAAGAGCCGTCTCATCTTTGCCATGATGTGCATGAAGGTGAGCAAGGGTGCTTCCTGCTTTTGTGGAGCAGTGGGGCTGCACAATCTCCTGGTGCTACTTTAGGTGCTTGCTTCCGGCAACTGCTTTCCTGATGCTCTCTGTGGCTTCATCCACAGCACCAATGCTCCGCCACTGCTCATCATGTTAGTACTGCGTTCTCACTGCTGTGGTGCCTGCTGTGTCTTGCTGTGCTGCTGCAGAACCACAACATGATGCTACTGGATGAGCCCACCAATCATTTGGACATTGAGGCCATTGACAGTCTGGCAGAGGCCATCAAGGGCTTCAAGGTGCGGGTCGCTGCTGGTATTGTTATGCCACTTTCTGCCATCAGATCGTTTTCACAAAGCACGTCCATATCATTGTAGTACTGTGGCAGCTTGGGCATGCAGACAGCCAGCTTGATGACAGCAAGACAGGCAGGCAGGTGCTGTTCCTCAACAGGATCGTTGCCGCCAAGTGCAGACAGTGTTTGATGTGACTGTGGGACCGTATGCGCCTGGTGCGCGTTTCATTGATTTCATGCGGGTGCGCGTTTCAACCAGCCATTATGCATGAATGCCCCTTGACATTTTGTTAATCATAACGATGCACTTGGTGCACACCATTGCTCTGCAAGCGCCTTTTCTGAGCCCCTGAAGCACCCTCCTTCCCCTGAACGAGGCAACACATGCATGCACGTGTGCGTGGCATATGGGGCATTGCCTGAAGTTGTGGCGCCTGCTGCTGCTTGTGCGTCCCATTTGGATGTTGAACCTCGCCCTTCACACACGCCTCCTGCCTGCTGCCCTGCAGGGTGGCATGGTGCTGGTGAGCCACGACTTCAGGCTCATCGACCAGGTGGCAAAGGAGATCTGGGTCTGTGAGAAGCAGGTGAGGCTCCAGCGAGTCGCTGCCCTGCTCCGGTACTCTGCGGCATCGGTGCCTCACACTCTGCTCTGTGCTGCATGACGCAAAGGACAATCAGCCTGGCTGCGCCGCATGGTGATTGGTTGCCCTGCATTTGCACGCATGCACATGTTGACTTGTATTTGCTGCTGCTGCTGCTGCTGCTGCTGCTGGCTGCTGCTGCTGCTGCTGCTGCTGCTGTGCCTGCAGACGGTCAGGCCGTGGAAGGGCACCATTAGGGAGTACAAGGCACACCTGGCAAAGAAGATGGGCGTGGTACACTAAGCGCAGACCATTTCTGTCGCCGTCTGCTAGCAAACAGCCACGCATCGCCGGCTGCTGCCAGCATGTGGCAGCATCCCCTAGGCAGCTGTTGCTTGCCAGCACGCCGCAGTGTGTTCCCAGGGCTCTTGGCAGTGATGCTGCTTGGCAAGGCAGCAGCAGCGCTCGCTTGTGCAGGTTGTATCTTGTCTGTGTGACACAAATGTTGGAGCAGTTTGGTTGCTGCTTGGGTGTGGTGCTGGCTGGCGGCAGTGGGGCGGTGGTTGGGGGTAGCTTGTAGGACTTCGGCTGTGCTGGCAGAGAGAAGAGCAGAAACATAACATTTGTTTGGTGCGTTATTGCTTTGGTGGGTGTGCAGAAGCGTGTACGCGTGCTGATGTGTGGCTGAATCTTAGCAAGTTGTCTACTTGGTGCTGCTGCATTTGCAGGCTAGGGTGCAACAATTGTTGTTGTGGCTGCTGCCATGTCCCAGTGACGCTTGCGTCGCGGCATCCCTCTTGTATGGACATGTGGTTTCCATTTCTCTGCTTTGCTCAAAGAGTGGTTGGGGCTCGGCTCTTTGGATTTGATACTTGCTGTTTGGAAGCCTGCCCGTATTGCGGCAGGTTGATGTTTAAGGGAAGGCAGGCCGCCAGCTTCTGTAGCATGCAATGCACCTGGTGCAGCCGATAGCTGCTAGGTTGTCCTGGCCTGTTTAGGGCTGGGCAGTTCAATTATCGAGCGCAGATGCCAGCTGTGGTGTTGCTTCTGCGGCAGACTGTCTTCTAGTGTGACTGGTGCACCATAGATGCACAGCTTTGTTGAGGTGGTTGCTGGTACGCATTGCGCTGTGTGCTTGCGTGTGCACGCTCGTTTGGCTTTAGGAATCATATCTAGGCCATGCCGAGCCGCGCTTGCTGTTGTGCGCCTATGCCAAGAATGGGGTTCGGATTGTCCCTTTGCTGCTGCCTGGCTTGGCTTGCCAAGTGCTGCACCCATTTGGTGCACATCCTGCCTGCACAAGGGTCATGCTGACATGCACGCAGACACAGACACATCCGTATGCCGTACATAGCATGTTGCAGTGTCTGCCTCCTGCCCTGGCTCTGGGGAGCGGTCGCGCATTGGGCCCAAGAACCTGTGCTGCCCTGCAGCTGACGTGCACTACTAGCTCATACGGTGGTGGACAATACCACATCAGGCAGCAGTGGCAGCAGACTTGTGTCTTGTAGACGTTGCTGTGCTAGCAGCATGATATCTTTTGCATACTGTACTGTGGCTGCTCTGGTTGGCATTGTGCGGGGGCTGGTAGGTCAAATGCTTATGGCCAGTTGACGGCCGCACGTTCGGCACGCGTGGCTCTGCAACTTTCGCTTAGCAACGCTCTCGACTGTCAAACCAAGGAGTAAATTACTGATGTGTTACATCGCAAGGCTGCACCAATACTTGGGGTCCAGGTGGTACTACTAGTACAGTAGTGCGGTTGGAGCTCTCTTGCTGTTTGCCATAGTAGCAGTACTCAGCAGCAACAGCAACTGCTACAGATCATGCCACGCGCATGATATGATGATCATACGTCACAAACTAGTGCTTGCCAAGCCTGCATGATGCGGTTGGGTGGTGGGCTATGCGTGCTGGCACTCCTTTGCTTTGCAATCACCGCTGTGTGTTTCCACATGTAGCTGTGTACACAGCCAAACCTGCTGCTCAACATATGCCATATCATGGCTGGCAATTGCTGTGGTTGACGCCACAGCTGATTTTGGCACATGTATATGTCATGGCTGGCGACCACTCGCACACCATGCAGTGCCATATGGCGGCCGCACAACAAACCTTGGAGCCGGTGGTCTCATGGCCACCATACCGCTCAATGCCCACTGATCGACTGCCGCCGCACAGCACAGCTGCACATACCTCACTACGGTTGGTACGGTAGTGACGATTGCTGGCTGCGACTGCTGACAGACAGAAACCTCTGCGATTAGCTGGCAGCAGTTGCATGACGCCAAGTAGCGAACAAAGGCTTAATAATTTATAACAGGCGGTTGACACACTGTGGGCCATGTATGCTCAACAGCCCAAATGCGGCGCCTTACACACCAGCTCACGCTTGCAAGCGCACTTTGCAGAGGTCACAGTGACGTAACCGATTAGCAGAGGTCACAGTGACGCTTGCAGAGTAGAGCTGTGGCCAATGGACGCTTGGACGTAGACCGAAAGTTCACCCGAGTGACCTGACCAACTGTTGCCTCGACTGCTGAGTCTGCCCTGCAGTGAACTAGACTGACGTAAATGCTGAACTATTATCTATTAGCAAGCAATACTGAACAAGCATGCAGTTGACGCCGAGAATGCTGGAGCAGGTGTTGCGGAACAAAGGAGAAGTTAGCCAGCCAGCTGGGGGGTGGGATGCAGACAGGCTCCCCTGTTTACTCAGCGGCGTCTGGGCTGTGAAGGCTTGATTTTGAAGCAGTTGTGTTGTCTGGATTGCTGATTTTCCTTTTGTGTGATGATCGTACTTGTACTTAATGATTTGCCGGTGTTTGTGTTATGCACCTGGGTGTCAGCTTTCCAATGCTTGCTTCACCTTGTGCTGTTCTTGAGGTTTAGGCTGTTTCGCAGCGCGACTCTCAGCAGTACCTGCTTCTTGTGACGACACTGGTGTGTTCTGATGTTCCGCAATAAAATTTGACAGTAGGATTCAATGTGCTTTGCATGTATGTGTGCTGGGTGGCTGGATTGCTGTGTTTTGCGTATGTGCTTGTATGGGGGGTGGCTGAGCTGTGTGCGTCAATGTGTTAATGCATTGGCCTCCTTTTGTTTTCATGTCTTGTGTTTGGGCTGTGTTTCATGCAGCGAGAACTGTTGGTGTGAGTGTTGCCATGTTGCTGGCATGTCCAGTTGGAACAATCACACACCTGCTTGCATGCGTGATGCTTGTTGGGGGGTTGCTTGTGCCCTGCCAGCAATTGACTAGTTCCCATGGCACAGCGTGCCCTATCAGCAGGATTGTCTTAGGTGTTATCACATGAATGTTGCAATGCAGGAAGTGTCCGGCCAATATGTGTACTACGGCAGCAGTTCGTGCATGCGGCTGCAGTTCTCCTGCATGCCTTAGCGCCCATCTGGCAAGCGCTAGTATGTTACGTCAGCTGACGTAACCGATTAGCTCTTCGCCCGATTAGCTCTGTTGTGTGAGCTGAGCACTGTGTGCTCAGTGAGTCATCAGTGCATTGAATCTGAATAGTCATGCCATGGGTTGGTCGTTGGTACATCAGGGCAAGAAGTACCCTTCCATGTGTTATTACATAGTATTGTGGTTATTGTCTTGGACCGTGAGTTGGTCATTGTTGGCAATGGGAAGAGGGCCGAACCTGTTATATCGGAATATTATTCCGGGGTTGTGACAACAGATGGCGGCTTACTTAGGCGATGGCGTGCCCTTGGGGAGGGACGCCGAGAATTGTGTGGAGTAGACACTACCTTGTAACCGAGTACTTTGACCACGACTGCAGGACAGCACAGTGCAATCCAAGCAGCGGGCATCGACGGCGGAGGGGTGTCTACAGCACAATCTTGGGCGCAACTAGGTAGTGTAAGTGGTCAGTAGCAAGCAGAACTGTCAGGCATGCAGCGTGTTGGGCCAGCCTAGCTGTCCGCGAACACACCCCTTTGCTGCAGGGCAGCACTACCAGCTATGCTTGTGCCCTGCCAGCAATTGACTAGTTCCCATGGCACAGCGTGCCCTATCAGCAGGATTGTCTTAGGTGTTATCACATGAATGTTGCAATGCAGGAAGTGTCCGGCCAATATGTGTACTACGGCAGCAGTTCGTACATGCGGCTGCAGTTCTCCTGCATGCCTTAGCGCCCATCTGGCAAGCGCTAGTATGTTACGTCACGCCATCTGTACAGCATAACTGAACCTGCAGTCCCTGCAAGTGGCGGCACTCCTTAGGTAACACTCCAGCAGCCCACAGCCGATAATGTGCCTCCCAGCTCATCCCTTACTCGCTTCAACCGCTTGCACTGCGCATCAAAGCTCTCCAAGGCTGCTGAATCGGCCAATTTTTCTGAACATTGCCTGCCATGCTGCGGTATGTCACTAACGGCCTTGATGCGTAACCTTGCCACTTCCTGTCCTGCACTGACTCAGGCATTAAACAAACTCCATAACATCCTCTCCAGAGAGGCTCTGCACGTCAAACGCCTTGTACTCTGCGCCTGACTCGAGGGACATCGACCGCAGTAGCCAGGCACCCTCCAACTTGCCCGCAGCGTAGAGTTGAGCTAGACAGAGTGAATAGCAGTGCAGTCAGCAGCACACGAGCTGGCAGCTTTTAGAGCATCAACAGCACCAGCGACTACAAACTAGCCAGGAACATGGAATGGTGCAACTGCACAACTCATTTGCCGCCGTGCACGGCGGCAAATGGTGCTGTGCAACTGCATTAGGGGGCCGATACTCCTCAAATGCGGAACAGCTGCCACCACCCCCCTTGTAACCACAAAAAAACAGCTGCCACCACCCTTGCAATCCCATAATGGAACCCCGCATCGTAGCATCAGCATACACTGCATACAGCGTATTAAAACAGAGAGAGCATGGCATGTGTTGCTCACTTGAGACCACGTCTTCCAGTAGCTCTGCTACTAGAGCCGGTGAGGGCTCGCCAGCTTGCCGGGCTGGGCTGTGTGGATAGTTGATGTTGCCTGCCAGTTGTCGCAACCACAAATCGAAGGCACAGGTGTAGCAGCTACCGCGCCAAAGCAAAGGTACCAGAGCCGATGCTGGGTCACCCGACATTAAACAGGGGTGTCTGTGTGGTTGCAGGAGACTAGGGTGTTCAGCCGCTGCTGATCACCATCTGAACATAACAGCAGCAAGAGACAGGCTTGCAGGCATTGAATGTGAGAGGACACGGCACTAGCATGCAGTATACTGGCAGCCCACCCACCCCCCTGCATGAAAGCCAAAGCACTGGATGTAACACTTGTACCCTATTGCAGGTACTTGGAACCAATAGCTAAATGGCGGCAAGTATTGCGCTGCGATGCAGCGAAATGGTTGCAGCTGCCAGTGAAATGCTAATACTGTCACTTAGTATGTGAGAGGACACGGGACATAGTATGCCAAAAGGAGCATAGTATGTGAAAGCAGAGCTTGTTGACCCTGTGCAGCTTGCTGTTGCATGCTGTAGGCTGAAGACAGCTCTCTGCAGATCACATTTGATGTACATGCATGTACTTACCAATTGCAAGTTGTTGTTCATGATTTATGCGGCAACACAAGTCTGTACAAGTCAGGCACATGGCTGCAGCTGCTAGGCCACAATGGCAGCTGCATATCAGCAGATCATGCGGGCTGCGCCACCTTCGATGAAACAGTTGGGGTCAACATCAGCGGTAGGCCCATACACCATCTGCTTGGCTTCCTGATATGGGTTCAACTCCGCTGCGTAGCTTACAGGAACAGCTGGGCCAAACCATTGCAGTGCAACAACTGCTGTGCCAACCACCACTCCAGCAAGCATGGCAGGCAGAGCATCATCGACAATGCTCTTCCTGCCTTGGCTGCTGCTGAGCAACGTTCAGCCTGAAATGATTTGCTGCTGCAGCGTTGTGCACCCAGGCCAGCTGTCCTGGCCCAGTGGGTCGTGGAAATCGTGCAAATGGACAGCGTTGTTGCACTGCAGCTGTGTCGAGTCTGCATGACCAATGCCGGTTGTGCCCGCTCTCTCCAAGAAACGAAGATCTTATTTCTCGCAATTGGTATGATCCACGGATGGTGCCATTCAAAACCGAAGGTGTGCGCACAGCGCTGCGAGGAGATCACACCAGCAGCTTGCTTGTTGCAAGTTGCCTATGCAACTGGTCCTGCATATTGCAAAGCATGGAGCGCCCGATGCCCCCGGGCTCACCAGCCATCACATTGCAATGCCTTTGCAGCTTAAGCTTGCCACCCGCCGCGGCTGGTAGCCTTGTTTTGCTGCGTGCTCTGAATTTCGTTCAGGTTGCCACTGCTGCAAAAACAATGAGGATGCTGAGTGTCGAGGCTCTGGGGTTCTGGTCTAGGTGACATCTCGCCGGAGTACAACACGAGGCGGCAGCTGCCTGGATCAGGCTCTCTGGGGTACCAGCCCAGTAACGAGTCCCTTGCCGCTGCCTTTCTTTACATTACATTACATTACATTACATTACATTACATTACATTATATTACATTACATTACATTACATTACATTACATTACATTACATTACATGCTCCACCCAACAAGGAGTGGGAACCCCATTCAGGAGCCAACGAGAGGCTCATGGGGGGGGGGGGGGGGGGGGGGACCTCATAGAATATATCATCGTCATCAGAACGAACAGAAGAATCAGCAGAGAAGAATTCGTCCGCTGCATCGATCGCTTGAGCAACAGAAACCGAAGACAAGAAGGACTCAGGGTCTGCCTCCGGGTGGCAGCGCGCCAGATACCAACAATGCACAAAGGCAGCCACAAGAGCAGGTTGCTGCCGCATAAAGGTCATCATATGCGAACCACCTGGCTGACAAGAGGCTATACTACCCCACGTATGTGACAAACCTCCAAACGGTTCAAAAAGGCAAGCAAAACGCTCGCGAACTGGCGCGTATAAAGGACACTGAAAAACCATGTGAAACTCGTCCTCAACCTGACCCAAGTGACATCCAGGGCGTTGGCATGTCCGATCAGACCGCGACTTTCTATGTTTGCTTCGGGTAATTGCGCAGGAAGTTTGAAGGCAGGGCAGCCTTCTTGCCTTTGCTTCCTGTACGCGGAAGGGTTGGTGCCCCCAAAGCAACTACTCTGGACTTTCGCTTGCTACGTGTTCATCAGTACAACCAGCGGCGCAGTACAGTGGGTGGAGCCAGCTTTGCTTACATGCGCAACCTCGCGATGGCGCTGAATGGGTAATATGATGATGATGCGCAGCCTCGCATGCAGGGGTAGGGTGACACTTGCTTGCCTTTTGCTGCTGCGTTAGAGTGCTTCTTCTTCTTCACATTGCAAAGTTGCGGCCCTGCCGCCATGGTCGAATCGCATCAAACACAAAGTGCAACCATTGGTGGTACGTTTGCAGCGTTGCGCTGCTAGCAGGCTGGACGTCGGTGTTTTTGACTCAACAAGTGGATGATTCACACGCAACTTCCAGATTGTGAAGGACCAAGTTCCATGTCATAACAGCTCGCAGCTTGTGATAGCTCAGTGATTGTAGAAGCACGGCCCGCTAGCTCAAGTAATCAGCAGCTGCCTTGATCCAGGCGCCCGCGACCACAGCAAATACTTGAAAACAACACAGCACTGCATGCCTGCCTGCAGAAGGCATACCGTGCACATAAACCGCAAACCTTGCAGTGATGTAACATCACCACAGACATAAGACACATCACCACAGACGCAAGCCCCACTGAGCAGCGGCTCCTTCACTAGCCACATAGCTTTCACATGCACAACCGAGGGTTCTGATCAACCCTCTCATCATTCCAGCATGCAAGTGAAAGCAACTAGAAACTGACAAAAACTAACAGAACATGCTTGTGTGCGTTGTGACGTGAACATATGAATGTCATGTGAGTGCAAGCATTCTTCAGCACATCCACCCCCAAGCACCCTCTCACCACACTCCACCTTGCAGGCACAACATGTATGTCTGCAAGCGCATCACCCTTTGGCACTACTGTCACAGTAGTACTGTGTACCTAAGCTGTGCCATCCCTCCGCAGGGCGGTGGCTGCTGTGTAGCAGTGCTGGCTGCGTTGTGGACCCTACTGCTTCTCAATGGCAGCCACTGCCTTGGTTGCTGCATCATCCAAGTCATCAGCTGCGATGATCTGCACGTTGCTGCTGCTGAGGATCTTCTTGCCGGCCTCGACGTTGGTGCCCTCCAGGCGCACAATCTGGCAGCAGGAGGATGCAGCAGCAGATGCGAGCACAGTATGAGGACAATGACAAGTGGAGTTATTTCCGGTAACCAGCTGTAAAAGTTGCACAGGTGTGATTGGTGCTGATCATGTTGAGGCTGGAGCCCTACAGGGTTGCCTATGTCCCACAGGCATCACTGTTGCAATGACAGCTTGCTGTGCTGGTACAAGAGGAAAATTTGCCCGCCCCTTTTGCTTGGTTGAGTTATTGCAGTTCAACACACAGGATGCGCTGCACTATCCTGCAGAACGTAACACTTTCACACCGCATCAACTCACCAGTGGCACCTTTACGCCAACCTGCTTGGCAGCGCTGACGATGCCACTGGCAATGACGTCACATTTCATGATACCGCCAAAGATGTTGACCAGTATGGCCTTCACCTGGGGGTCACTGGTCAAAATCTTGAACGCCTCAACGACCTGCAGCAACAGCAGCAGCAGCAGCAGTGGCGGCACCAATATTCATGATGCCTGCCGGCAAACACAATGTTACATGTTCAGTGACAAAGTGATGCAAGCTGCATACCCGCACGGTGATGGATCAGGTCATCACCAGGCACCCAGGGCGATGCCCCCGCACCTGCTGCTCGCTTGCACTGCCGCCGACATCCAGGAAGTTTGCAGGGCTGCCGCCATGCAGCTTGATGATGTCCATTGTGGCCATGGCCAGACCCGCCCCGTTGACCATGCAGCCGATGGTGCCATCCAGGCCGATGTAGTTGAGGTCAAACTTGTCAGCAGCAACCTCCCTGCATGGCAAGCAGCAACTCAGATCATGCGGGCCAACGATGCAAAGGAACGGATGCGGCTGGCTGCACGCCGGTGACAATGCAGACGGGAGTGTCTACGAGCTGATGTAGAAGATGAGACGTTTGAGCGGCGTTCTCCCTGTGCCATGGCGATTTGGCGGCACTGAGTACAAGCAGGCACAGTGGCATCATAAAGCTTCCCGATCAGGAACGTGCTGGCCCCAAGTGTGTGCAGTAGGCAGCACGGAACAGCACCCTGCGGTGCGTTGTGTGTGGTGCCCTTAAGACAGTGCACTCCCTGACACGAGTAGGCAGCATGGAACAGCACCCAGCAGTGCGAACAAGGCAATGACATTCCCTAATGCAACGCTTGTGGACACACACACACACACACAGACACACACACACACACACACACACACACACACACACACACACACACACACACACACACACACAAACATTTGGGATGCACAGCCCACCGACACAGCCGCACATTGACTCCACTTGGACATTGGCCCCTGAAAACAGACGGCTCAGCCAAGAAAGCTCCGTTGAACATCCCTGCCGTACTGTACTTAGAGTGCGCTGCCTAGCCTGAACCTACCTGGGGTCCAGCTGGCTCTCGTCCCTCATGGCAAAGATCTCCTTCTGCCTGTAGTTCGCGCTGTCGTCAAAGCCCAGCTTGGCGTCAGCAGCAATCAGCCGGCCCTCGGCATCCTCTGCAAGAGGGTTGACCTGCGGTTATGTTGGAGCACGTTCCAGTAGCAGGCAGGCAGGCAGGCAGCAGCGAGCAGCCATCAGCCAGCCCTCTGCATGCATGCGAACGACATGCCTCGAGTGCGGAAGTGATAGACCACTCAGGAGCCGTGGGGAGTTGGGAACAGAGGCGAGTAGGGCCTGCGGTGTACAAGTTTCTAGAGCGCAAGTGCACAGCCTGCACCAGAAGCAGCCAGCCAAAGCAGTGCTGCAGTGCACCCTCAACTGAGGTGGCACTCAGCTTGCGCTCGACCAAACAACACAATCCGTCATCTCATCGGTGGTGGTGACCCCTCACCCGCAAAAACAGACCACGACCAGACACATGTCGCTCACCTCCACCATGGTGCAGTCGCTGCTTGCAAACAGTTGGTACAGGCGCTTGATCTGGTCGGCTGCTGCGTTGACATCACCAGTGACGGCCAGCCCCTTGGCCATCTGCAGGGCCTGATCTTCTGTGATGCCCACCCGGATGTCCACTGGGATCTTGATGATCTTCTCAGGGAACTTCTCCGCCAGATCTTCGATGCTGGTGCCACCCTCGCTGCAGCAGAGGTTGGTTTGAGGCAGGGCGATGTTGCCAGCATGGTGTTGCCACGTGTCTCGAAAGGAGTAAGCAGGGTGGCACGCACACCGCAGCAGGTAAAGCTAGCACCCATTGTGCTGCACCATGGTGGCTTGGGGCCTGATGCTTAACTCTTTCTCATTCAATTACTCATGAAATGCCTTGGAAGATGCAACAGTGGCAGCGCATGTATGCTTGCTCAACTCGGCTGCTATGACGAAGCAGCTGTCAGTACAACAGCGTCTACCGACCCCTGCCACATAAGCATGCACAGGTACAGAAATGCATACACGCCACATGACAACCTCGTACTGCCTTCACCTGCAGCCAATCATGACAGGTCCTGATGTCTTGCGGTCCAGCAGGATGGCGAAGTACATCTCACGCTTGAGCTTCATCTTCTTGGCAATGTACAGCGTGTTCACAGGCTTGCCTGTTAGCAGTGCCAGGCAGCAGGCAGGCACAGCAGCAGCAGCGCCAGCGTCAGCCAGCAACAGCCATCAGTGCCAGCTGTACACCAGGCAAGCACAAAACAGCACGCCGAGCCAAGGCACAGACGCGCTTGTACTAGTAATGGCCTGAATCAACAGGAACACACCTTAAAACCCCCCTGCTGTCGCATCACCACGCCTGTAAGACCACCAAACTCCTGCAGTTTGCTATAGCTACTGCTGCGCCAAGGCTCATGCACTGCTGCTGGCACAGCTGCTGCTGGTGCAGTTGCTAGTGCTGCTTGTGCGCTGCATCATGCCTGCCAGCACAGTCCGGAGCAAGACAAGTGTCTGCTGCAGCATCTGCTTGGCCAGCTCAATGGCTGGGTGTTCTGTTTGCTGCCGATGCAGCCCCGTCACGCACCTGCTGGCCCCGTCTGCTTTGTCACCAGTGTCTGCCCCAACATCTTCTTGGCCAGCTCAATGGCCTTGTTCACGCTGCAGATGTGCACGCCGCCCTGCAGGCCGTTCTTGAAGGTGCCGAGGCCGCGCCCTCCAGCATAGATCTGGCTCTTCAGCACAATCTGCAGGAAGCACCAGGGCATACAGATCATGCGCAGCAGACAGCAGCAATATCACCAACAAACATTGCAACACAGTAGTCCATGCCGCTGTCCCGCCGTACCGCTACTGAGCATGGACCATCGTTGCTGGTATTTGGTAGTCTGCTGCTGCTTCCTGCTGTTGCTGCTGTGATGCTGCAGTCCCTTTGCGGTGATGCTGCAGCTGCAATCGCACCGCTGCTTTTTAGCACTCAAAACAGCTAGACCTGGTGTGCTGTGCCACTTGAGCTGTTGGCAAGTTGCTGCGATACCGCTGTGCAGTACCTCATTGTTCTCGTCTTTCATGGCTTCTGCTGCTTTGGATACATCATCCAGTGAAAACACAGGCATGCCAGGTGGCACGTTGATGCCAAACGTGCTCATGATTTGAGCACCCTGCAGGCAGGTTTAAGTTGCAGATGAGGCTCATGCACATGCAGGAGCTTGCAACATCTGTAGGGATTGGTATGCAGATGCACTGCAGGTGTCTTCAAGGCACCATTAGAGCCAGTACAAGATGGGCATGAGCTTTTTGCTGCTACTGAAACGTGCAACTGCGCAGAAATGCATCAGTGGTGCTGTATACCAATGTATGTGCTGCAGTTGATGCTGCTGCAGTGCCGGCATGAGGACAGATCGCATATACAAGGCGTTGCAGTCTCTCTAATTTACAACAAACCTGGTACTCGTGCACATTCAAGAAGCGTTGCTGCTGCAGCTGGGTGGCAGCGGCAGTTTGGCTGTATCGAAGCAAGCCCCGCAGGTGTGCTGATGCGCGCAGCATGTCGTCGTTAGCTCTCTTGAAACGATCACAATAGTGCGTTGAATTTATTATCGGGCAACACAAGCCTGCAAGCAAGGAAACTGCAAAACTGCTATGATGGCTTTTTCTTCCTCCTGTTCGTGCCGGTGATTGCTGCTTGAAAACCGTCCGCTGGCATATGCAAAGCATTTCATCAGCCCTGCTCACTGCCGATCGTTTGTAGCGAAGCAGTGCAAACGAAACGTTTGTCATTATGTCAACCCCCCACTGTCACCTCAGCGTTCGAAGCAAGAGTAGCACGAACTGGCGATGACACGGACATTTAATATTAAAAATCAATCACGATTCCGCAGACAACCTCTGCTGCGCGTCGCATTGTACATTGGCCCTGTTCCAATGGACCAGCACGGGGGAGGAGGGGGAATCCCACTGGGCCTCTCTTACATCACTAGTTAGAACAGGCCCTCAGCACAGGCAAGCCGGTGTAAAAGACTGCAGCAAAGCACATTGCTAAGCTCACCACAGCAATTGCCAAGCTCAACGCAGCAACTGTTTTTGCAGAGGCAGACAGGTGTGCAAAGCTGCACTGGCATCTTTAAGCGATGCTAGATCTACCCACTGTAATGCCATGTCTGCTGTCTTCAGCACACTGCTGTATCAAGACGCAGCACTGAAGCAAGCTGCCTAACAAGAACAGCAGACGCATCTGAATGACTACAGGTGTGAAAGGACACGGCACTAGCATGCAAGCAAACAGGTGTGAGAGGACACGGCACTAGCATGCAGTACACTGGCAGCCCACCCAACCCCACGCATGAGAGCGAATGACTGCTGCTGGTGTGTGATGCATGCAATTTTGACTCTCTTTGTTGCTGCCTGGGTCGTTGGCACTCACGTATTTGTCTACATTAGAAACAACAGACCCGTCCTGTGACTGGATGCGGCCTGCACATTACTATGATAGTAATGCAAAGACAAGAACCGCCATCAGAGACTGGCACAGCAGGCCCACTAACAGCTAGAGTGCTGCTGCTTCTTCACTAACAGTCGTGTAGTGTGAGATTTGCTGCCGCGTGAATAAGACACACAGTTACAGTCGCCACCCCACTGGCACAAGAACGCAGAAGGGCGACTGCATGCCACACCCAGACTGCAAAATCACCAGCTCCTGCTGCTAGTATTGCCAATGAAGGGAGGCCATACTGCAGGGAAACAAACCACATGGCCTGGCTGACGCTGCTGCTGCTGCTGCTGCTGCTCCAGCCGCCAGCTCCAGCGCCTCCAGTCTTCACTGCCACGATGTCATCACTGCTGCTGCTACTGCTGCTGCTAGTAGCCAGCCATCACAAATTACTGTCAGCCAAGCAAGCAACCAGGCACAACTCTGCTGCTGCACTGCGCTGCTGCTGGCTGCAGAAATATGTCTCTGCTGCAGGGGTGTCGTTCCCTCAATCTCCACCAAACAGGTGGTGAGATTGAGGTGGGGCCACATCTGGCCTAGATATAATCACAAACACTGGCAAGCCAAGCAAGCAACCAGGCAGAACTGTAGTGTGAAATTTGCTGCCACGTGAATACGACACACAGTTACAGTCTTTTCATTGAACACAACTCGCATCGCAAACTTCAAGCACAGAATCACATAAGCGTGACTTGTAAGCAGCTGTCAGAGCAAGGCTTTGCCTACACTCGTGCCGGGAACCTGATTCTCTGTGGGCCCCATGCCTTACTCACAAATCTACAAACACTGTCATTGCCTTCAGTAAACATCATAAAGACTGCTGCCTCAGAGGGATACATATAGAATGCTCTAGCTATGCGCACACAGCGGTTGCATGGCACAGGCTTAACACATTGCTTCACATGTGGCACGCCACTACTCTCCCCCCTCCCCAAGGGAAGCCTGTGACAATGCAACAAGCAAAACAAGCAAGCTGCCAGAAAAAACTCAGTATTCCTCACTAACCTGAGGAAAATGGAAGCAAGCCAGGACGCGCTGACATACAATTAACCGAGAAATCACAGACATACAGCACTCAGGGGACCAGCCTGAACCCGCATGCAATAGCAATGGTACACAGCAGCTGGTCTGGTCACCAGGACAATGCAACAATGCGCACCATAATAACCAGGCCGTACACGAAAGCACAACGCGCTGCCCTGAAACAACAACAGTTGGTGCAAATGTCAAGAGGCTGACGCTGGAGCCACTGACAAAATAGGCCTTCCTAGGGCTTCCAAGGGCCAACAAACCCAATCAGAGTGCCATTTAGCTGGGGGTGGCGACTGTGAATTGCTACATACCCAACAACGTTGTTAACAGACCCATAGAAGCGTCGGCGTCGCAAGCACCAGAAAAAACACACCATCGAAGAGGCTGCGAGCACCAGCAGCCTATGAGAGGGCATGCTGGCAGGCCAACAGGTCTAACACTGTCTGTGACACAAGTCAACGCCTGACAGCATTCCACACAGTGACACACATCGCATGCTATAGTCGGCCTACCACACTCTTGGCCCATGATCCCTGCTTGCCATGCAAGATGCTGAGGCATGACAATGCCCGTCTGCAGAGCTGCATGCTATGCTGCAAAGTCTAGTTGTAAAGCATTTCAGCTCCACAGCACACTTTGACAGTGCCCCTCCTGAACCATCCTTGCCAAAACGCCAAAAGTTGGCGTGCATGCTTTTAATCAACTTGTTGATCTCACGTCTCAACCACTCCCCCGCTGTGCTGCAGGTGAGTGCCCCAGCCTTAGTGTGCTCGTGCTGTGTCATGTCTGCTCAGATCACATGTGGGTGCAACACGTATCACGAGCAACTGTTGTTCTCATTCTGCGCACCACCTAAACTCCACCACAACGCCTCGACATTCAAACAGCAGAACTGCGCCTGCAGTCCCTGCAAGTGGCTGCGCTCTACTGGTAACACTCCAGCAGCTCGCAGCCAATTACTTGCCATCCGAGCTCATTTCTTACTTGCTTCAACCGCTTGCGCTGCGCATCAAAGTCCCCTACAGGCTGCTGAATCGGCCAAATGTACTTGACACTGCCTGCCATGCTGCGGTACGTTACCAACGGCCCTGATGCGTCACCTTGCCACTTCCTGTCCTGCACTGACTCTGGCTTGATTACAAACTCCATAACGTCCTCTCCGAAGAGGCTCTGCACGCCAAACGCCCTGTACTCTGCGCCTGACTGGAGGGACATCGACCGCAGCAGCCGGGCACCCTCCAACTTGCCTGCAGCGTACAATTGGGTGTTAACCAAGTAAACAGCAGTGCTGTCAGCAGCACATCAGCTTGATAGGGTGTCAGCCGCACAAGCGGAAGCGAACTAGCCGACAACATGGCATGGTGCAACTGCAGAACACGTTTGCCGCCATGCACGAGTCATCCTGAGTGCAGGTGCTGCGTAATGCGGCAGGCAACATCATTGAGCAGCCACACAGCAGCTGCTGACACTACTTGGGTACAGCACAGCTGCCACCATCCTTGCAATACCATACGACATGTCGCATCGCGAACAGCAGCAGCATACACAGCATACAGCGTAGTATCACAATCAGCAGCAGCGTACACTGCATACAGCGTAGAAAAACAGGGAGAGCATGGCGCGTGTTGCTCACTTGCGACCACGTCTTCCAGTAGCTCCGCCGCTAGAGCCGGTGAGGGCTCGCCAGCTCGCCAGGCTGGGCTGTACGCATCGTTGATGCTGCCTGCCAATTGTGTGCAACCACATACCAAAGTAACATGTGTAGCAGCCACGGCGTCAAGGCAAAGGTACCAGAGCTGCTGCTTGGTTAACCAATTTCTTATAGAGAAATTATCATTTGAGTGTCTGCTTGCAGGAGACTAGGGTGTTCAGCGGCTGCTGACCACCAACTGAACTTGCAATAAACGAGCAGCAAGATGCAGACTTGCAGGCACTTTCTTGATCAGCTGTACCCCACTGCAACAGAACAGAAGCAGAGTATGTTCACCCTCTGCAGCTTGCTGTTGCATGCTGTAGGCTGTAGACAGCTCTACAAAAATCAGTTCTGATGTACATGCTTTTAGTTATCAAGCTGGTGTTCATGACCAGTGCAGCGACACAAGTCAGGCACATGGCTGCAGCTGCTAGGCCACCTGGCAGCAGCATATCAGCATCAGGGCTGGCGCACCTGTGCTGACACAGTTGGGGTTGACATTGCTGGGGCAGCCGCGGATGCTGCCGTCAGCAGTAGGCCCGTACACCATCTGCTTGGATTCCTGGTACGGGTTCAACTCTGCTGCATGGCTCGCAGGCACACCTGGGCCAAGCCACTGAAGTGCTGCAAATGCTGTGCCAACCACCACTCCAGCAAGCATGGCAGGCAGAGCATCAATGACAATGCTCTTCTTGCCTTGGCTACTACTGAAGCAGTGATGTTCAGCATTTGCTGATGTGCTGCTGCAGCGTGGTGCTAGCCTGGGTCGTGGAGCTGGAGCATACAGACAGCGCTGTTGTATTGTCTGAAGATTGCATGATTGATGCCGGTTGTTCCCGCTTTCCGTAATGACGGAATTTTTTGTATTTTGCAACATACTTGTGCGACTGGGCCGAAGTTCTAGCTGCACCCAGCCTGGCAGGTAGATCAAGCTGAGGCACACGGGGTGACACAGACGTACAGGTCGCTTACAATGCCGACTGTTGCTGTGTTCTCTGCTACAGAACATGGAACAATTTGTAGTCGTCTGCAAGCTGCCCCCTGAAAACCCTACCTCAAGGGTGTTGTGCTTCATCCTGTGTTACCCATGTTAAACATGGGGTGTGGCGACATCCTGCTGAAGTGTCAGATTATGTTCGTTGCCTGCTTGGTTTCATATGTTTCTACACTTTGCTTCTGCACAGCACCCATGCGTGCCTAAATTGTCCAGAGCCGCAACCAGGCTAAGGGGCAGCTTGGCAGCGGCTGACCTTATGAATAAGCACGTTGAAGTTACACATAAAGCCAGGTGTCACCTGTTCATGCTGCCCTGGAAACAGCACCAAGGCTTTGCATGCCGTGGAGCAGCCTCTTGGCACCTGAAGCAGTGATCACTCTTGGCACATGAAGCTGTGTCACCTGTTCATGCTGCCCTGGAAACAGCACCAGGGCTTTGCATGCCGTGGAGCAGCCTCTTGGCACATGCAGCACCGATCAGGCTGGTTGCCTGAAGTGGCACAACTCATGTTGAGTTCAGTGTAGCATTCAGGGCAGTTCTGGCAATCCTAGCCAGCCGTTTTAGCCTGCTAGCAGCGGAGGAGCTGCAAGCACATGTGCAGTTGGTTTCAGCCACGGCCCGCTGCTGAGAGCTCATCATGCAACAATAACAAGATGGCATGGGGAGCATCCAGTGGGTAAGGCAGTTGGCAGGGAGAGCACAAAGGAGCAGCTTCAAGCCAAGTTGGCGGCATGTACAACCCACTCCACGGTCTGCTTGCTGGCGTCCTCACCAAGCAGCAGCAGCAGCAGCAGCAGCAGCAGCAGAACAGAAAGCAGCACAAGGAGGGGATGGGGCAGGCAGTAGCAGTTGCAGGAAGAGAGGACATCAGCAGCACCACAATCAGATTTGCGACCACATGCCAGTGGCTAGCTTTACAGGGCATATGAAGGGTGTGTGCCGTGCGAACATGAGCTACTGCGTCCTCCACCTCCTCAGCAGCAGCAGCACCAGAAGCAGCAGCAGCAGCAGCAGCATGTAACAGCAGGGTCAGCAAGTATGGATGGCCCACCAGTGGCAGCAGCAGCAGCAGCAGCAGCAGCACAGGAAGCAGCAGCAGGGGCAGCAGAAGCCTGGTGACTCAGCTGTTGTAGCTGCAGCAGCACTCTCTGGCGCGGGCTGCTTGACTGTCGCGCCGCTGAGCCAAATGGATGCCGGCAATGCCCGTGGCTGCCGCCGCATTGCCACATTCACTGAAATGCTGGCAGCAATGGGGCGGCAGTAGCATGGGCATGCAGCAGGGAGACACAGCATGGCAGCAACAGCAGAACAAACTTTGGCTGACGCAGCAAGCAACAGGTCAACTCCCACTTTAAACATCTGTTGTCCAAGAATCGTCTTGGTCCTGCGGCTGCCATGGTGGCGCTCGAAGCGCCCCGTTCAGGCATCATCATGTGAGTGCCGCATTCAAGCCATAGCATCAACGCCATCGGCCCCGCGCCCCACCTGGACGGAAGAAGGAGGCAGCACTGCTCCAGAGTATTTGTTGCTCAGGCATCATCATGTGAGTGCCGCATTCGCTGCGTCGCGGGTTCAACGCGCCACGGTGGCATGAGTCTTCTTGCGTCTCCTCAGGCTGTCAAGGGTGCCATGTGAGAGGACACGGCACTAGCATGCAGTACACTGGCAGCCATGTGAGCACTGGACACTGCCAGCGTAAACTTGCCTTGGGTTGCGGTTGCTTGTGTGGACTTTTTGAAAGTTGCCTGAGAACTTGCCAATGGCAAGCGCAAGGCATCTTATGTCACTATCATATGCCATTTTCTGCCCAGACTGTATGAATTGATCTTGCAAGCGCACTATTCAACAGCATGACATCACGCCTATGGTATGTAAATCGTGCTGGTCAGGCATCACTTTCAGAGCAAGGGGAAGCAGGCCCTGCTGTCATCTGTGTTCGGAACACGTTTGGCATTCCAAGATGCATCCATATGATTTAACCGGATATTATCGGAAGGCAAGCAGGGGGTGGAGGGGGTGCTACCTTTGTGGGTGTTGTAATTGCTGCAGAGTGCTCTGCACTTTATGTAACTGTGAGAGTTTGGTATGTATTTGGGCATGCGGACCCCTTCCTGCACAGCCATTCTTACCATCCTGCAGGTCATGACTGTTGTAGTCAGGTTATAGGCAGTATGTAGCTGTGCTGCATCCCCACAGTGTCAGCTGACCGGTGCAAGATCCAGGCGCGCCTGCGCGCACTAGCACTCAGCAGCAGGTTGCGCCCAGCATGGTGCTGGATACCATCTACTTGCGTTTCATCACCTCAGTTTGGTGTTGCCGGTTCGCACACGCAGACTTCACAAAGCTCACATAACGTGGCTGCCTTCCGACCGGGGTTTCTAGTGACACTCTGCCAGCCACTCGTCCTCAAGGATTACCAGACGTTTATGCAACACACTATACTGGCACAGTATACAATGCCAGTGCTCTGTCCGCAAACCACTCAGTAGCTTTGACTGACGCTTCGCTTGTCCGAGCAATCGCCTCTCGCATTTCTAGCCACTCTTGCTACCTTCACCGGCAGATCAAACACAATAGTACTATGGCCTTTGTTGCCGTCCGTGCCGCACCTGGCCTGCGTGCTGCAGCGCCCACTAAGTCCGGCAAGAGCAGCAGGGCCGCTGTTGGCGTGCCCAGTATCACCGCCCGCTGCAGGCCCTTTACCGTTCAGCTTCCCCGCGCCTTCTATCGCAACCCTGGCGTGTGGGACGATGCATCCGCTGATGCTGTGCGGGTGGGTGCTGGTATGGTTGTTTCAATGCTCACAACTGCCGTGGATCCTGCTTCTGCATGCATATGCCGGAGTGCAGTTGTGCATGCACGCGTGCGTTGTGTTGCTCCAGTAGTATTTGCAGTTGTTTACCGCTGCGATAGCCTAGTAAGAATAGCCCATTCAACTAGTACAGGCAGTACCTGCAGCAGCCCTGGCCAGCCCCATGTCCATGCATGTGAGAGGACACGGCACTAGCATGCAGTACACTGGCATGCATGTGGCTTGCCTGCTTGCATGGCTTGCATGCATGCAGGCGTGTACACATGCAGGCCACGATTGTACTGTGCAGCATACATGCGCTGTGCATGCACCCTCAGCGAAGTGAGAAAGTGTGTTTAGTGAATGGCCAGCACTGCAGGGCAGGTGCACTGGTGTCCACTGTGTTGTCCGTTCCCAGGCTGACGCGTGCAATGCCTGCCTTGTTGCTGCTCTTCCAAAACATGATGAAGGAGATGGCCAAGCAGTGGAAGGAGTGTGGTTCAGTGTCTGGCCGCGTCTTTTGGCCTGGCGGTGGTGTGGAGTTTGGCCCCAACCGCTGCAAGCCAGGCAGCAGCCAGCAGCAGCAGCAGCAGCAGCAGCAGCAGCAGCAGGGCCAACATAGCAGCCCGCAGCTGCCCCTTGATGTTGCAGATGCAGCAGAGGGGTTCTACATGCTGTATGCTGATGTGCCAGGCCTGTCCAAGGCTGACCTGAGCATCAAGCTGTCAAAGGAGCGTGTGCTGACCATCAGCGGTGAGCGCAAGGCACCGCTTGCTGATGCTCCCCTGCAGCAGCAGGAGCGTGTGCTGGGCTCCTTTGAACGGCGCTGGCAGCTGCCCGAGGATGCAGAGAGTGAAGGCATTAGTGCCAAGGTTGCTGATGGTGTGCTGACCATCACTGTGCCCAAGAAGCAGCCGCAGCCTGAGCCGGTGGATGAGCAGCAGGACATCTTCATCGCTTGAAGCATGTGCACTTAACTAGTGCTTCAGAATTGAAATCTGATATGTGCTGGCAGCTTGTGCGATAAGAACAGAAGTTGTCAAGGGTGTGGTGAGGTATTGTAGGTTGCATTCGTGCTGTCATACACCCTTTTGTGTCCTTGCTGTACCATGTGTTACACGGTGGTGACAAAGACGGGCAACAAGGATGCGTTGTTCACACATTCACACATTGACAATGTCATGTACAGAATTTGACCATACTCATTTCTCCTCTGCAACATGAGGGGGTGGTACTGCTACTATTACTATGTTTTTGAAGAGGGGAGTAAGTTTTGCAAAGTTGCACCATACAACTTGGATGAGATGGAGGAAATGACGTGATGTTGTGTATGTGGTGCTGTTCTTGGTGAGGGGTAATGAGATAAGTACGTCAACAGCAACGCGTCTGGTAACAGCATCGTGGTTGGCGAGGAGCATGGTGATTTCATAGCAACGGTGGAGCAAGATTGGCACTGTGCACGGGGAGCACATTAGATGTAGTGTTGTGGCAATGTGGTGTTGTGTTACCGTTGCACAATCTGCTGGTATTAGATCTGAGCAAATTCCTGGTAGCAGATGTGAGCAACTTAGCAAATCATATGTAATGATGCAGTGGCACGCGTTATGCGCTATGTACAGTGGGTGCACACAACAGATGTGGTCTAGAGCGTTGCATGCGGGAGGGTGGTATGATGTGGGCAACTCCGTTGCATGCATGCAGTGCTGTTTCTTCACCAACGCAAGACAGCTGGTTCTGCAACATGGCTGGAGAATGGGAGGAGGTGTTGGTGGTGGACAACACCTGTGACTGTTGGGTGGAAAAGGCAAAGGCAGGGAGAGCATACAGCAAGGGTGGTGTGCACCAAGATCATCATCCTGGGTGATGGCCACCGTGGCACGTTTGGCACCTGTGATATCACATCGATGCGCATCATCATCATTATCATATTACCCATTCAAGCCATAGCATCAGCTGTGATGCGTATGTCACACTTTGGTAGTGCCTCCCACAGTTGAGGCTTAATCTTAGTGACAATGATGTTATATCAGGTACAAAGGAACCGTTTGCACATTTGTGCCTCTTGTGCTCAATCCTTACGCCGCCGCATACACAACATGCTGTCAGCAGCAACACTGCAACTGGGCATGCTGCTGTTGCTGCTGCTGACGGCTGTTCTCTCGCTGACGCCCGGCATCCCTTTCGTGTCTACGCCCTGCAGCTTGTTGCCTCCTTTCCTCGGCGGCTGCTCTGCGGTGTACACATGTCGCCTGCCTGCCGCCGAGCAGCTTTGCATTGTATGGCGACTCAGTCTCAACAGCTGTGCCCTGTACGGCGACTCAGTGCAGGACTCAAGAGGCGCTGGACCAGGCAGGCTAGGGCCAGGCTGCCGTGCGCCAAAACCTGTCCCCATCAAAGAGCACCTCCAGCACTGCTGCTGGAGGTGCTCCTTGATGCGAACAGGGTGTGCACACGCATCTGCGCCACGTGGCGCACGGCAGCCTGGCCGTCGCCTGCCTGGTTGTACACTGGTCCAGCTCCGCGTTAATCCTGCAGGCAACAGCATCCAGCAGCGCAGCAGGCACAACTCGTGTGAGCTGGCAGCAGAGCACGTGATGGTGAAGGACCACATGTGCTGCAGGCACGCCTCCTGCACTCACAGTATATGTTGTGATGCATGCACCTGCAAGACAGCTAGACAATAAACAGCCACGGCGTGTTGTGGTGTGCTATGGCTACCCGCACACAACACGCTATCGCTGCACTCGTTGGCGCTGCTGCATGTCTGCGTAACTCACTCAGACTGCTGGGCGCACACAAGCAGCCTCCCCACGTTCAGCGTGCTGCTGCAGACTCCAGCAGCTGCCCTCGGTGAGACGCCCACTGTAGCTAGTGTGCCGCAGCTCACCAACACCCTCCACATGTGGGCCGAGGCTGGCACTGATGAGTCACATCTGCAGGCAGTGTCGTAGCACTCCGACATCACCTGCAGGCCATTGCTCCTTCTTGCTGCGCCGGAGCTCATGCACACTCACCTGTGGGCGGAGGCTAGCATGAGCAAATCGCGTGTGCAGCTGCACATGCGATTTGCTCATGCCAGCCGCCGCCCACAGGTGAGCGTGTGCATGAGCTGCGGCGCAGCAAGAAGGAGCAGCGGCACGGCAGCAACAGCAGCAGGAGGGTCAGCCCAAGTTGCGATGTCCATAGAGCTGTCTGTCACCAGGCTGCAACCATCACTCACTGAGCATCAAGCCACAGCCTTGGCAACAGAAAAAGCGACT